>PVJA010042678.1:0-17218 GCA_004027025.1 Myocastor coypus | reverse complement strand
CACAGACATCGTCATCCATCTTTTGCAATGGCTATGTTGGAAGAAAAAGCAAAAATAAATAATGCTTTATTCAGACCATCGAAGCAGAGAATGCTTCACATTTTAAGAGTAATTAAAATCACACTGAGTACTTGTCAGGTTAGAGGGTTACAATTGTGGGGTTGATAGAGGGTTTGTATATGCGTAGTTTGGTGTGTGCGACGGTGACAGCTATAACTCTTATCACTCATACCTCCACCGGACTTTAAATACAGGCAAACAGGATGTTTCCTAGGATACCATGAGCGGAAATCTGTTTGAATAAACCTGAAACACGTCTTCAGTATGTTGCGTGTGTGAACAAGTCTATGTAATAAATAATCTGATACAGAAGAAGCAGCCACACACCGGTGTGATGTCAGCTTATTGTTTAGAGATGTTCACTGAGTTCTCTCAATAATCTTGCTGTGTACACACACACAAACACAGACACACACTCACACACACAAAGACACACATGAAGACACACACACACACACACACCATTTTATTATCTTCCATCCTAAGATGATTTTTAAGGCTAATACAGATTGTTACACTGGAGACTCACAAGTTTCCAAAATGGTACTTAGTCCACAGGATCAAAACCATCTTGGTCTTGAATGGAGCGATTTCACTTCAGGAAGCAGAGTCTTCAAGAAAACTCCAATAGATGAGACTGGAATGTGAGCCGTCATCTTAACTGTAAGGAAGTTTAATTGCGATGGTTCAATATAAGGTTTGCACATTCATTGATTTTTGAAGCCATTAAATTCATAAATGGATTAATGTATTGATCAGTTAATAGCTTAATAGTCTATTAAGAGGTAGGCAGAAGTGGATCACGGGCAGAGTCTTAAGAGGATGCATCTTATTCTTTCTTTCTTTCTTTCTTTCTTTCTTTCTTTCTTTCTTTCTTTCTTTCTTTCTTTTGGCATATAAGAAATGCAATTTAAATCACCTCTGAATATCACTTGGCACAAAATATGTAGGCCATGATTTATCATGCAATTTGACTAAAATGCAATGTTTAATTTGCGTACTGAATTGCTTGTAAGACTTCATATTCTTATAAGAATATGAAGAATTATGTAAGCACATTTGTTTCTAAAAGTGAACCTAAATATGTTTACTCTAAAGTTCTAATTTAACAGATAATTTTCTGTGTGTATATTTAAAGTTTTTATTTGTTTGTTTGAGTTCTGTTTTGTTTTGTATTTTATGCAGTTGGGACGGGCTCTCACTTGGAACTCGGACTTATAGTGGCCCTCTTGATTTCAGTTTCTCCAGTATTGGAATTACAGGCACATGTTACCACGCCCAGGCTTGGTGACCAGCTCAGAGCACATTGGGTGTGGGCCAGTGCTATGTGTTGTGTTATATTTAAAATCTTTTATCTGGACTTCCTGCAGAACTGATCAAGTTCCACATCTTATGATCAAGATTACAGGAAAGGATTGCATAAACACAACATGAAAATGCGGTTTGTGATGGGTCCAGGAAAGTCAGGACTCTCATGGAGACGGTATCTTTTTCCTGGCGCTCTCACGAACTCTTTGCTTCTGGGATAGAACCAGATGAGAACTCTCTTCCTTTATGCTGTGGAGCCACCTCCTTGCTGCTCAAAGGCAGCCAATCATGAATTATAAAATCCAAAACCATCAACCAATGTAGATCCTTTCTCACCTAAATTGTGTAGGCCAGCTATTTTGAGGCTTTAATGCCAAGCTACTACGCTGTGCACCCCCCCCCCCAAAGGAGAGCATCACAAAGTTAAAAAACAAAATTGTAAGTAGCAAAGGAGGCTAAAATTGAACATATGGCAAGGAGACAGGATTTTTATAAGGCTTTTTGATTCAGGAAGCTTTTCTTCTATTGGTCTTACTGCAAAGTCCCAGAACTAGTAATATTTGTGCTCACCATGAAATGCGTGGAGTTTGGCTTAGAAAGAATAGGCCTGCACGTTTTAGACACACAGATTTCCCAATGAGGTCCACATGGAAAAATAACCCTTGGGTCCATCTTTTCGTGAGGAAGTAGACTCCTAAATGTGAAAAAGCATGTCAGATATTATTTATTATAGTTAATAAATAGGTGACATGACATCTAAATAAATTTGTTAAAATGTAGAATGCAGAGTTTCCAATCATAATCGCATGGTGATTTTTGGTGGTGTGAAGTGAAGAGATTAAGGGGTTAGTGAGTTTAAAAAAATAAGAAAGTTTAGTGGTAGAGTTTATATACATTTGTATATATACTGCAAAACAGAGAGATGATAGATGGATAGATAGATAGATAGATAGATGATAGATAGGATACATAGATTAGAGAAATGTACAATAGAGATAGATGCATGGATAGACAAATAGGCTAGATAGAATAGAGATAGATAGATAGATACATAGGTAGATAGACAGATACATACATACATACATACATACATACATACATACATACATAGATATATAGATAGATACATAGATACATAGACTATAGAGACATTACTCTTGATTGTCCACTCAGTTGGAATGGTTTATAGCTAGTTGTCCTGGCAAGGCCCCATGTACTCATATGTGAGGGTTTTGGGAGGATATTGGATCATGAGGCAGGAATGCTGCGCAGAGGGTGAGTCCACCGCTGTGTTTACAGGAAATGCACTGTTGGGTGAAGGCGGGCCCGTGGAGGCATGACAGGAAGCGGTTATCCCCTTCGGTTTTCTCAACAACCTTTTATCTCTATCCATTCTAAGAGCTCTTTGTCTTATGCGATCTCTTCTACTATGCCTGCCTTGAAGCCAGTCAGCTATGGGCTGAAAACTCCACAGATTGTGAGTGAAAATAAATTTTTCTCCTCGGATTGTTGAATGTCACAAATTGAGTCTCATACAAAAGAAGATAACTTAGGCAAGGAACATGTAGACTGGTAAATGTACACGCACTTGTGAATCTGTCTTTGGGTCACGGGGACAGTGACCTTGGAGGTCGTGCACGGACCCGCGACCTTTCAGCTCAGGTCCTTTCTTCACTCTCTGCTGCTACTCACCTCCTATAAATTGAGCATCTTCCCTCTGCCATGTCATTCTACCCCGGTGTTTCTGCTTTGGAATGCAACCTGGGTTTATGTGAGCCATTTAAAAATAACAACAACAACAACAGCAAAAACCTGCTTTCACTTGAACTGTGTCAGGTATTTCGTTCCCAAAATGAATCCAAGATTTTTCTTTTTTTTTCTTTTTTTCTTTTTTTTGAGGAGCCATTCAAGAAAGTTGAGGCGCTTGGAGGAGTGTCCAAGGGTCCTAGGTCCACTGCAAAGCATTGCATTATTAAACTGCAGAGGACTAGTTCTCAGTGTCAGGCAGAGTTACCTAGCCTGCCATTATAGTAGCATCGTTTAGCAATTGGACTTGATGTCTCAGGCCTCAATTTTGAGCCAACTCCTAATTACGTATGCGACAAAAGGGAAAAATTAGCAGGACGAGGAATACAGCTGGCTGGGGACCCTGGCCGTGGTCCCTCAGACATCTGGTCCACCCAGGAAACAAAGTCATTGGCTCTCCCTCTCCCTCTCCCTCTCCCTCTCCCTCTCCCTCCCTCTCTCTCTCTCTCTCTCTCTCTCTCTGTCTCTCTCTCCCTCTCCTTTTATCTATTTGTCTCTTTCTCTTTGTCTCTCTCTGTCTCTTTATCTCTCTCTTTGTCTCTCTGTCTCTCTTTATCCTTCTCTCTATCTCTCTTTCTCTCTGTCTCTCTTTGTCACTCTGTCTCTGTCTCATCGTCTCTGTTTCTCTTTGTCTGTCCCTCTCTGCGTCTCTCTCTGTCTCTCTTTATCTCTCTGTCTCTGTCTGTGTGTCTCTCTGTGTCTCTGTATGTCTCTGCCTCTCTCTGTCTCTTTGTCTCTCTGTCTCTCACTCTGTCTCTTTGTCTCTGTGTCTGTCTGCCTGTGTCTCTTTGTCTCTCTGTCTGTGTCTCTCTTTATCTCTCTGTCTCTGTCACTGTGTGTATGTGTCTCTCTCTCTGGATGGCAGGGTACAGGGAGCTGTCCAACTCTGTCATCTCATGCCTTTGTGATGTGCTTGCGTGGAGAAGAGCCCTTCTGTGAGTACTTTTTCTTGGCACTGCAGACAGCTACGTCTTTCCTTGGCACCGCCACCATGAACATGACCCCATGTGGTCACCTTGTGTGGCCTGGGCAGTAAGAAAAATAAATTGGCAGGTGATTGGCTCCCTTGGGTTGAGGGAAGCAGATGTATAATATGAAATCAGCTGGGCATGCGTCAGGTAAGCAAATAGGCTGTTTTCTTTTTGGCTCTCCTTGTCTGCTTTCTTACTGACGAAGCTTCCTTCATCTCAAGAATGCTTCCCCACCAACCCAGCTTAGTTTTTTTTTCTTTTTTTTTCTACTTTGGTTGCTCATGGACAATGTTGGTGCAAAATTATTTAAAGGAGGGATCCAGAGTTTTAAAAGTCATAAAAATTTCCCATCATTCTTAGTAACACATTACAAGGCAATATTCCATCCTGTGGTGAAATGCTACATAAAATCAACTTGAAGGTGAAAGTGGTCATTTCATCCTACCCTGGTTTTAGAGTTGAGTCCATGATGGACTGTAATAATACATTTAGGAGGTGTGGTGACAGGCAAAATCATGTTAGAGGGGGACTGTAGAGAAAGAGCACAGAGAGAGAAAGAGACAGAGACAGAGACAGAGAGAGAGAGAGAGAGAGAGAGAGAGCGCATGATAGCACGTCCTTAAATTTTTGGCCTTTTCTCTCCATGTTGCGTGAGGGAGGGAGAAATCACCTCTTGCTCCACTGGGCCCCTGCTGTACACAGTTCCTAGCCAGGAGTATCTGGAGATCGGGCTAGGTCTTCAGAAAGAGCTGCAGTATCCATAGTGCGTAGTGAGAGTGTCTGGGGCAGTCCGTGTCTTCACTCACCTATTACGAGTTCTGAGATGCGCAGATCAAAACTAACAAGTGAACACTCTAACCTTGCATGGGCCCAGTGTTTTGCAATCTGTGCCTCCACGCATGGCTATGTCCTCACTACTTAGGTTTTCAATCCAATCTGAACGCATGTATTTTATCAGCCTGTGAGTTGCGAGCTTCTGCTCAATGTAATAACATTATCGTCTGCTAATGGTAATGTTATGGCTTATGTCTTGTTGTCCCCGTAAAGCCTCATGCAATCGTGGGTGGGGACTTCTAGAGTTTGAGACTTGAATGATGATCCACTGGGATTATGTGTTTTAGTACTGAGGGCATTATTGGTTTGAGTAGGGCTGGGACTATGGGTGTGGTCTAGGGCAGATATCGTAAGACAGAAAGCCTGATAGGAATATAAAGAGAGACAGAGAGACAGACTGAGGCTGTTGCTCTTGCTCTGCTGCCCTGATCGATTTGCTCCCTCTATCACCATTTTGTTGCTGTTCCACCTCCATGAACTGGATGCTCTCTTTCTTGTTCCACTCAGCCTGGGGCTAGCGAAATATGGACTGAAACCTCCACAAAACTGTGAGCTAATTAATCTTTCCTTCCTTCCTTCATTTTGAGTGTCGGGTATTTGTCCCAGCAATGCGTCAAAAGTAACTAAGACATAAGACTAAGGTTACGATGAGTAAAACCTACAGTTTAATAAAGGTGGTTCTCAACACCATGAGGAAGTGCAGTTGTCTTTCTAAGCGTTTTACAGTTTAGCTCTGATCTACACATCTATGGCTGACTGTAAGTCTGTGTGTGCTGTGAGCGAGGGATTCGTGTATGAAGCGAGCTAGGTACTACGTTTTCCTTTTAGAATCTGTGCATTCCAATCACCTATCGCATTGCCGGTAAACAGTGAAATCAACTACCAATTTTTGAATAAATGGATCATTTATAAGTGTGAAACCCATCAATTCAGCTCCCTCGTCCAATTTCCATGTTCTGTTTGTAACTGCAAAGAAGAAATCAGAATGGATAGAGTGAGCGACGGATCCACAGATTCATGCTCTTCGGCCTGCTGCCCTGCATTTCGGTTCTCTTCATTCAACCTCTTTGAAAAGCTGTGAAGGCGTAAATGAAAATTATAAGCTCTAAGCGTCCAGAAATACCTACCCATCCTGTTAATTTGAATGGAGATAAGAACTGGCCTCTTTGAGCGGCACTGAGCACTTTTTGAGTGAATAATAATGTATTGCTACGCCGAGCCTTCAATCAATTCTACCGTGACAGACAGTATTTCAACACAGCTTGGATGGCGGGCAAGAAGGGCCGCTATTAAGCCGCACCGACCGCCCGGAAAATAATGGCCTATAGGAAGTGCATGTCTGGTTTAATAAGAAAATGATAGCACCAGGCAGACCTGAAAACCCTGCGTGTGACTGTTACATAACCAAACGCGCCATTCCGTTCATCCTTTGCCCGAATGTGTATTGCCAAGGTAGATTGTCAATACTGCCTAACCTTATTTGCCCAGAAAATTACCATTTACTTACATCACTAGGAATGGCCTATAAATAGCCTCACATTTATGAGCTCGCCTTGGAAGTGTATAAATAGAAAAGGAATGACTTCCTGAGGGGAGCTGTCCTTGAGTGCATTATTATGCCATCTTTCAAATGAGAATGCAACTCTTTTCTTTTTTATCCCAGCTTACCTGATTAGAATTCCCTTTATGCTGTAGATTTGAACACTGTGGAAAGTTTTTTTTTTTTTCCCCCCCTGCTGCAGTGCTTCGGAAGTCCTTTCTCTTTTGCTAGGCTGCAGAATACTTTCTCTGCTGCAGGCCTGGAGAAATCTCTTCTCCATAAGAGGAGGTGTTTCCCCCCATAGTTCACTTTTGCCTACCTTGAATTCAGTCGGTTCAAACTCGTGAATCTCTTCAAAGGTTTAGACACGGTTGCAAAGATGACTTGTGACTTTGAACCACTGACAGAAGTCTACTGAGAAATAGTGCATTCATACAACATTATTTAGGCACTATTTGTTTTCTTTTGGTGTGAGCATCAGTTGGATTTCTTAAGGGCGAAGAATGATTTCTACAGTCCATTTGAGATAGAAAGTTCGTTAAGCAACGCATAACTCTGAGAGAGCAACACATAACTGTGGGAGAATGGTTAGAAGCAGCACGTTAACCACATACTATTTTGTTATTAGCATACATCTTGCATTGAATAATGTACACAGTAGGTATGTAGTTATTACACTTATTATTATATTATTCTTATCCCTCTTCGTCTCCCTCTTCTTCGACTTTAGTGTCTTTCTAAATTAAGAAATGCCTATTTCCTTCATTTGCACTATCTTGTATTTTGCTGTTTATTTATCATTGGCTGTTTGGAATTTTTTCATTTAACAGAATGTTGCAGCATTTAAGCTTCAGATTCACTACTTTCAGTCTTCGTTATGGTCTTCCGGTGCATTCCTATTCCTGCGAATGGCCTCGTTTCCCGGCATGCTAAGGCAGTATCCCATTGTGTGTGAACAAAATAGTTTCTAAAATCAGTCTTTGCATGACTTCTATTTTGAGATTCCTTTCCTATCTCCTCTCCGTATCAGTGCTTTCTGAGTTCAAATCCTCTTGTGTCTCTTCAACTGAAGATTTTATTTGCTATTGGTTATAACTGATACGGTTCTCCTCACCCATGCTATATCAGGAAGACTAAAGTTAGCTCTCCTGAGATTGAGGCAGACACGAGAGCGTAGGGTCCCCTGTCTGAGGGTTTGGGGTTTTTGCAAGGGGATCCATACAACACAGGACACCGATTTTATGGGATTACTTTATAGTAGTCACTTCAAGAATCATGTAGAAAGAGTGTAGAGACACCATATGAGGGTTTCCATGTCATGATTGTGGCTGCCAGCAGTCCAGCTGAAGACTTCAAGCTCAGAGCCATGCCTGTTCTAAGGCTGACAGCTTCTCCAACAGCTGCCCTGACAGCCTCCGACAGCCTCTCCCCTGCTGCCTCTTACGCAGCAGACAGCCCTCCTCAGGCGGACCGCCCATGCTCAGCGCCATGCTAGATCCCTTCAGCTGGGCATCCCAAGGTGACAGCCATTTGGCCACCACCCCAACCTGCTGAAAGGAAGCTACATTCTAAATGAAAATGAAGGCAACACCTGCCGAAATAAAATAATGGTTTTGGGCCGAGCTTGTGCACACATGTAACACATTTTGACTGTTTTTTCTTCTCGTTTTCCTCCTGTCCTTCTATGTTTCTATCTCCTGACCCCTTTGTCCTTTGGGCAAGATCTACCTCCCCAGATCTTGCTATCTCTTTCTTTTTATTACCAATGACCAAGAGATCTTCGTAAGACCGTTCACAACTCTCTCCTTCTTCAAAACCAGTATGCAGCCTCCACAAGTATTAACGAGGTCTCACCTTGATTATATTTTTTTCTTTGCTGCTGTTCATATTTTTGTTTGGTTCTGTTTTTCTTCGCAGAAATAGGGATGGAACCCAAGGCTCATACTATTTTCATTTATTTATTTTGTGACAGGGTCTCAGTGAGCCACTACTTTTCTCAGGCTGGGCTCAAATCTGCAATCCTCCTGCCTCAGCTTCCCAGAAGTCTACAAGTGTAGGCAGGTACCATCAAAACAGCTGTCGGTATTTTTGCTGAGGGTGGTACAGAATGGAATCGAATAACCTCAGTAAGTCATTGTAGACATGTAGCCATACAGTGCTCGCTCAGAATCCAGTGGGAACTGGCTTGATGAGTCCTCCCAGACACCAGCATCCACAGACCCTCAATCCTCTTATGTAACATGGCGTAGCATTTTCATACAGCCTACACACATCCCTCCATATGCCGCCGGTCCCCTGTAGATTGTTCACAATCCCTAATGCAATGTAAATGCTATGTAAATAGTTGCTATACTGTATTACTGAGAAAACTGAGTCTATAAAAAGGGCATCTGTATATGTTCCGGGGAGATGAAGGATTTTTAGAAGCTAGTTTTGATCAGTGTTTGCGGGAATCCTTGCATACAGAACCAGTGGCCCTGGAAGGTCCACTGTAGCCTTCCACAACATCTCTGAAGGACATTTCTCAGACCTTCAGAACTTAGTTTATTAATATCAATTTTCTGAAACTCTTTGGGCCAATCTAGAAGGCGAAAGTCCATGCCATATTTTTAAATGAAATCCAGGCTAGGTTGAAGTGCAGATTACTCTCAAAGTTCCGCCATTGACCCTTAAACACTCTTCGAGAAAGAGAAATTTTGTTTCTTTCTTGGAAGGTCTGGCCACGAGTCAAACTGGAGAAATAACAAGGACAGAGCTGGCTTTTTTGCTCCGCTGGTGGCTATTTTTGGGTCCATATTTGGGGCGGACAAGTAAACTGGGTCAATGTCCTGCTTTCCCTGTGTGAGAACCACACACTGGAGACCAGCACAGGATCTCTTCTGAAATGAAACTTCTCTATCTCTGTTCCCCCCAACCCATGATTTGTGCAAAATTTCTTCTCTGGTTCTCTCTAAAAAACTGAACTGCACCAACAATAAGATAATCTCACCCTCATTTTAGAGGAACCCAGGATTTCTTAGGAACCAGCACTGAAGTCAGTAGAGCTCACAGCGCCATGTTGGAAAATGGCCACTGTCTTTGAAAACTCTATTGCTCCACACCCACTACATCCTTTATGGGAAAATATAATAAAACCCGTGAGAAAGTTGAGGGAAAAGAGAAATTAGAATCTTCCTTAAGACAGGTTACTGTCCTGATCTGTTTTGTGTTGTATGATGAAATCCCAGAGACTAGGTAAATTATAAAGAGAAAAGGTTATGTGTCTTGCAATATGTAGGCTTTAAAGTTAAAGCACATGGTACCTAATGTCCGACAAGATTCTCCACAGTGCTTCATCGCATGAATGGAATAGCTGTGTTAAGTCAGATCATGGGTCTTCCTCCCAAATGCTGCTAATACGGTGGCGACTCCAACCCCTTGACCTCACGAAGCTACAATCATCTCCTCACATTCACACCTCCACGCACTGCCTGGTCTGCGTTCAGGAACAAAGTTTGTTTTTTATGATCTTTAGGGAAGACTTTCCACCCATAGTATATACTTTTTAGGGGTTCTTCATCCAGGGCGACATTTGGGGGGTCACATGATTCTTTGTGGTGGGCTATTGTTCAACAAATTGTCATTTTTCATGTATTTTTTTTTTTTTTTGCAACAAGGTTTTGCTAAATTTCCAAGTCGCCCATGTTGGGCTAGCACCCGAAATTCCCCTGCCTCCATTTCCCACACTGCAATGGGGTTGTAGGTGTCTCCCAGCCTGCCTGGCTCATGGTCTTTCTGTCCAGCATTGTGCTTCTTGAAACTAGGCCATGCCCCCGGCTTCTGCCAATGCATGAATACAAGCACAGATGTCATGGACTGGAGCGTCTTGCAAGTGTCAAGACATCTGTACCCCGCCCAGGAAATAACGAGGTTTTGGGGTGTTATGTATCAGGCAGGGAAGACCAGATGTGGTTTCTGTTATGCACACACGCAAGATGGATTGCATTTGAGGATGGTTGAGATTGAGGAGGAGAAAAATAGTGGAAAGGTGACAACCCTCTCGGCTCTCATTCTGTGGGGAGGTTTAGTCAGCAGGACACTGTGTGTCTGTCACTCGGTGCCACTTCATGTGGGTGGTTTTCCTGCCATGTGAGGGCCGCCATGCGAATTTATGATCTACCCCTTTGGAACGACAATAACCCCAGCATAGGCATATGTACCACATTCCCTTGAAAATTATTTCCAGACTCCAATTAATTGATACCCTCTCTTCACTGGGCTTCCTGCAAACTTCCCCCGCTCATCATTCCGATGGGTTTCTAAATGATTATCTGAAGCCTCTGTGCTCCTTTCGGACTTCATCATCATAAGCAAGCAAGCATACAACCTGATATACTATTTTTCATGGTGAATAATAGGATGATAGAAAACAGGTACAAGGGAAAAAATCTGTTTGTGGGAAACAGTTGCAATGAGAAATGCATAAAAATTAAGCTACAGAGGTATGGTAAAGGAGAAATTGTGCAGAGCTTCTGAAGGCTTGCAGTATTCAAACAGTGTAACCAATGCTCAGACTTTTCTCTATTTACCCAGTTGCGGGGTAATGGATATCTGGGACAGCCCTTGTCTCTATAGATCATTCTCTTATCTTTATTCCAGGTTATTTAAGAGTTATGAATTTCATTTCCTGAATCTGACTTTTGCTCTTATGCTCATTTTCATTAAGTAAAAAATAAGATTGTGTGATTAGACTTTGGAGCATTCACCCCTCAGAATCTCAATGTGAGGGCTAACCAAATAGCTCAGCAGATTAAGGCTCCCAGAAGCAAGCACACACACTGGAGGATCGATCCCCGGGCCTAGTCTGCTAGCATTGTCTCCTGGGGCCGCTGAGAAGCCAATTGAAACTGGGCGTCATGGCATGTGCCTGTAATCCCAGCCCTTGGGAGGCTGTAAAGAGGTGATCACTATAAGTTCCATCTAGTAGTGAAACGCTTCACACCCTGTGACCCTGTCCTAAAATACAAAGGAGAAGGAGAAGGAGGTGGGAAATGAGGAGGAAGAAGAGGAGGAGGAGGAGAAGGAGGAGAAGGAGAAGGAGAAGAAGGAGAGGAGAAAGGGAAGAAGAAGAAGAAGAAGAAGAAGAAGAAGAAGAAGAAGAAGAAGAAGAAGAAGAAGAAGAAGAGGAAGAAGAAGAAGAAGAAGAAGAGGAAACAAAGAAAGGAAGGGAAGAAAGAAAGAAAAGAAAGAAAGAAAGAAAGAAAGAAAGAAAGAAAGAAAGAAAGAAAGTCTTCATGTGGCTAGACACAGGATTTCAGAGAAAAAATGGGACCCAACGGCAATTTTAGACTCGCGAGCTGATATGTCATCTTAAATGTTAAACGAGAGAGTAACCCTTAGGAGCAGACACAAGGGTAAAATTCTTGCCATGATGGTCACTCGGCGCAGCATCAAATTCTACTCTCTGCTGGAGAATCTATCTTCCCTGGGCGATCTCAGGTAGGTGTCTGAAAATCCAATCCATCCGCTCAAAACAGGATTGTCGCCCCAGAGGCTGACCGCTGACTACTGCTCTGATGACATCTAGACCGGGTAAATTAAACCACCTTGCCTAGCTCGGATGGTTTTCATTTATTTGTGATACACTCTTACTTTATCACCACAAAACGTATATAAACTCTGGGCATTTTTAACGATAGGAACCCAGTGGGACATTGTGGATATGAGAATGTTCTCAGGCAGAGAGCCTGAATATCAGGTCCACTACACAGTGGTCTAACAAGAAAAAAAAAAAAAAAAAAGCGATGTACAGCTGGAGATACAACTCAGGGACAGAGCACCCCCCCGGAAAGCTCAAATCCCGAGTTTGATTCCTCGTACCCACAAAAAGCAGAAAAGGATGATTTAGGAAAAAAATTCAACAGCAACATGGAAGATCAGGAAACAAAAGGAGACATAGTTTTTTCGACATACTGTCACATAACTGGAAACAAATGAGTCTTGAGTCATCGAGGCATGGAATTTAGATTTTACACTGATAAGGAAGTTGAGGACTCTTGTGGAGACATGAACAATGAATATATTTAATCACTAGAAATGATAAAACAACATCCTATTATCTAATTTCTTGTCCAATATTGTCACATTTTATAGTCACTTGTCTTCGGCTATACATAAGTTTTTCCCACATAAGAACAGTGTAAGCTGGACCACTGTGCGACCTGTCATAGGATGGGTGGTGTCCTTTGTAATAGAAAATTTTCCAAAGAGCTGAAGACATGGATTTCTTCACCCTATTGACACATGGAGAATGTCCCTCAATGAGTGAGATCTCCAAGAGAATCAGGACTGAAGTGTCCTGCACTCAAGTAGACAAAGCACACGTCCTCCTCATGATCTGTGCGTCATGTGGGTGGCTACAGAAAGTCTCCGTCTGGAAATTTTGAATTACCTTGACTACCTTTCTGTCTTTGTTCTTTGCTTTCTTTTCTTCCATTGTTTCTTTTGTGTGTGTGTCTTTTTTTGAGACAGGGTCTTGCTATGCAGTTGAGGCTGGCCTTGACCTCATTTTTCTAGCCCAGGCAGGTGTCAAACTCACACCAATCCTCCTGCCTCAGCCTCCCGAGTGCTGGGATTACAGGCGTGCGCCACCACGCCTGGCTCATTGTTTCATTCTTTGCTTTCCATCTTTCTCTCTTTTTTCATCTTTCTTCTCTCTTTTGCTTTCTTTCCTCTTTTCTTTCTTCCTGTCTTATTTTTCTTTCTTTCTTTCTTTCTTTCTTTCTTTCTTTCTTTCTTTCTTTACTTCTTTCTTTCATTGTTTCTTTCTTTCTGACAGGATCTAGTGTAGTTCAGGATGGATTAGACTTCACTATGTGATCCGGGCTGGCCTTAATTTCATGGAGTCACGTGTGCTAGGATTACAGATGTGTCCACTACGTCTAGCAAGGAATTGCTGTTTTCTTAAAAGAGAATGAGTGGAGAACTCTTAGGCCTTACTTTTTACTAACCATTCTGAGCTCGACCAAAATTCAACATTGACATTCTGCTAACCAGTTGGCATGGTACATGTAGCCTCTAGTTTAGGGGAGAGGAAGAGGAAGGAAGGCAGAGAGAGGAAGAGAAAGAGAGACAGAGACAAAGACAGAGACAGACAGGGATAGAAAGGCAGAGAGACAGAGCCAGAGAGAGACAGAGAGACAGACAGGCAGGCAGATATAGACAGAGAGGTAGGGAGAGGGAAAAACAGACAGGAGATACAGACAGACAGATAGACAGAGAGAAGAGATAGCGTGCTGTTGGTGTCAGCACGGCTACGTTCACACTGCGTCGCTGAGTACAAAGCTTGATAACACTTTGTTTTGTGTGTGATACTAGGGGTTAACTCAGGGGCTTCTACATGTTTGTTTCCCAGCAAAGTCATTTAACACAGAGCTATCCTCAGGCTTTTTAAACATTGAATTGCAGGCAGGGTGTCACTAGGGTTCCCAGGAGGGAGTCTAAATCCGGATCCTCCTGCCTCAGCCTCTGGAGCACTGGGAAGCACTGAAAGGAATCACGGTGCTGGGCTTGATGGTTTTTGCTTCTTAATTAATTATTATTTTGAAAACATCCTTCAACTTGGCAGAACATGACTGATAACTTTATGTTGATATTTTAGGATGGGGTAACTCTATAAAGTGCTCTCTGTTGCTTTGTATATCACAGCTGGTCATGCATATTTTCAGTCCTGATGTAGTTTCCTTTGCAAGAGCAGCGGTTCTATTGCACGAGGCAGAATTAGGAAGTGGAAGGAGGAAGTGGGGAGAAGGTCAAGAAAGAGCAGGAAAAGAACACAACAGAGAAAAATAGAAGAATAAAAGTGTTCAAGAGGAGGACGAGGCTCAGGAGAAGGTGAGAAAGGAGGTGGTGAACCTGAGGACGAGGGAAGGAGAAGAAAGAAGGAGAAGAGAAGGAGATAAAAGAGGAAGAGACAGAGGAGAGGACTGGGAAGAGACAGAGCAGAAAGAGGAAGAGGAGCGGGAAAAGGAACAGAGGGAGGAAGAGATGGAGGTGCAGAAGACGGAGGAGGAGGACATGGAGGAGGAGGTGCAGGAGGAGATGGAGGAAGAGGAACAGGAAAGCATCAGGAAAAGGAGAAGCAGGAAAAAGAATAAGAGGAGTTAAAGAAATAGAAGAAATGGTACCAGAAGGACAACAATATAAGAGAAAAAAGCATACAGATACTGTAATGCAACTTAAAACAAATAAAATCACAACACTCTTCGGCTTCCTAGTGAATGCTCCTACAGGTTACATAGTTATGAAAAGTAGTTTTAGAGGATCACATTGTCATGAAGAAGCTGACTCTAGCTTGGAGTTTCTCTGAGCTATTAATTTTACAATGCAGTATACTTTTGAAACAGAGAGTAAAGCAAAAAAGTAATTCGTGCAGTCTGGTAGACTGTTCTGTAGCTCTGCAGCCTGAAGTAGCATAATGAACTCGTCTCTCTCATGTTAGCTGGCAAAATCTCTTGAGCCTCCCTGTACGAATTCATTTTAATGTTGCTGGCTTACATAATTGTGAATTTTTACAAGCTTTTCTTTGGAAACAACCTCCATGGCTGTCTCAATCACTGAGTGAAATCGAACTGTTTAAACAAGGTAGATTGTGAGGACATGTTTATTTTTATATCCTCTTATAGATGTGGTGTTTTTACTCTTGAGGGAGTTTAATAATGTGCAGCACAACTGTCTTATTAGTTATGGAATGACACTCAGCATCAACTCAGAGTCTTAGAAAAATCTTCCAGGAAATATGTGTGCTGTTCACAGGCCCTGCGGTTGAGTAGCACATTTTCCTCCCCGTCTTGGCGTTCATGGGTTTGGCTTCCAGACTTCTGCTCTTCATAGTCCTGACTTTGTGGGAAGGATTTGGTGGGGAGAGGCCCGGCGATAGCCCCACTTACCAGGAAGCTGTAAGGAATGGAAAGATAAGTCAACCTTCACATGCATATCAGTAGAAGCTTTTCGGTAATATTTCATTTCCCCTTCAGTATCTGGTGTGAAATATGACTATTCAGTGCTAGTTATTGTCCCTACCAGCAGAGTTCATGTATCGTAGGAATGTTTTGATTTTTGACCCATTTTTGTTTTAATTTAGTGTCTGGTAAGGGACATGCATCTTTCTTTAGTCTTCAGCATATAAAAAGTCAGTTTCTCCATCACCATTGATTAAAGTCGATCTTGTCTTCCAATGAAGCTATTTGGCCCTTTTATGAAAGATAAAGTAGTTGAGTGTGTTGGGAGCTATGTACATTTTCATAAGTTCTATTGATTCTCAGTGCTGATTTTTTCCTTGTGCCATACTGTTTTATGACAGTAACTTTACAGTATAATTTAAAGCCAGAAATTGTAATGCCTCTTGCTTTGCTTTCCTTGCACAGTGCCGTGTTGGCTCTTCTACATTTCTTCCAGCTCCAAAAATATTTCAGGATTGCTTTCTGTAACTAGGCGAGGCATGCTAATTCTATTTTGATTACTGGCATTGTATTAAATCTGCATAAAAATTTGAGAAGTGTGACCATTTTCGGTAACATTGTTCTCTCTATCCATGATTAAGGGATATCTTGCCATTTTCTGATAGCTTATTTGGTCAAAGGAGACAATGTCACTGTCTGCTAGGAAAATGTAAACTGCAAAAGGAAAAAAATTATATATATATATATATACATATACATATATATATATATGTATATATATATGTATATATATATGTATGTATATATATATCTTAAATATGCATGCATGAAATACCCACTTATATAAATATTAATGGCCATAAAAAATTAAAGGAGCCATCACACGATTTTAACAGGAGACCTTGATGGTCTACTGTAACAAATAGATAGGTCAATTCAACAAAAAGTCAACAAACAAATATCAGACTTGAACAAAATTTATGAAGAAAAAAAAACGTGACGTAGTAGATGTCTACAGAGTGTTCTGTTGCGCAATATGAGGGTATTTATTCTCTTCTGCATGAAGGACAGATGCGACATCCGATCATGTAGTCGGTCACAGAGCATGTTGAAGTAAATACGTAGGAATTGAAACACAGAAAAGGCGTCAACAGCTGGAAATGAGATAACACCCTACCAACAGGCCACAGAGGAAGTTACGGAAGAAAGGAATGGGCTTCTATAATTAAATGATAATGTCCGTGTAACACACGAGAACTTAGGAGAGGCCATGAAAGCAGTCGTGTGAGGGAAATGTATAGCAGAGAACGCACATGTGTAAAGCTGAGCGAGCTCAAATTGAACACCTAATATTGGACCTCAACCTTGGAGTCCAACAAGCACAAGTGTAGCCTACATATCATACAAGGGGAGTCATCAGAAAGGTCAGTGTAGAAATTCCTGCATCGGATTCTGAGAAAATGATACAAAAAAGTGATAAGTCAAAGAATTGGTTCTCTGAAACATTATATAAAACTGACAAACCTCTAATCAACCTAATTTTTAAAAAGGACATAAAAGACTAGCATGGGTAGAACTGAAAAGGGTGAAATTGTAACAGGTGCAGGATAAATGCATAAGATCAGCGCCTACTTAGAGAACCTTTCTTTTAATAATGTCGAAAGCATAGAAGAAAAGAACATTCCTAGGCATGTAGCCCTAGCTAAAGATGAACCCAGAAGATGGAAAGATTCCAAATATCCCAATATCAGACAATGCAA
>PVJA010042677.1:0-17192 GCA_004027025.1 Myocastor coypus | reverse complement strand
TGCTGTCTGCAGGTGGGCTGCAGCTGCCTCTTCCCTACCGCATCGCCTGCAGCCTGGTGGGGTAGCCACAGGTGGTGCCAGTCGGGCCCTGTCCACTCCAGGCTGGCTCCCTGGCCACCGAGGGTCACCGACTCCACACCAGCCACAGTTCAGAGCTCCTTGTGGATTGGGCTGAAGCTGGTTACAGCTGCAGCCACGGGCTTGGTAAACACCTCTCCCTGCCCTCACTGCCCTTCTGGAGACCACTGGCCAATGAGCTAAGACCACTAAATACTGTGGCCTCAGCTTCTGCCTCCAGGGAACGTGGCCAAAGAGAAGAATGTCTCCTGGGATTTGGGCTTTTCATTCAAAGGTCCAATATTTCATGAAGCAATACCAGAAAAAAAAGGCGTGGCATATTGGCATGGCTCTACCACATGCAGTGAAATATCTAGTGACAAAACTGGTCCTGAACATGCCGGCTTCAGTCCTCTCTTTAAACCACGTGACATTAAATTAGACCACTTGCCAAGTCTCCGTTTTGGGAAAAAAACAGGGATACTACTCTTGCTTCTTTTACTAATCTGGTATTTTCTACATGTAGACATATTTTCAATAAATTATCATGGTAAGTTGAAAAATAACTCTGGATAGTTAATAATGTTTTGCATGATATGTAGATATGAAAAGAGTTTCACACACTACCTAATGTAAGATGGGCCTCCAATACATGCTGTGGATATTGAGCATAACAACACAAACGTTTGTAATTATTGGCCAACTTGAAAGACAGCTGGAACCAGAGAATGATATCTAGAAAGAACCACAAGGACTGTGCTAACTTTTAAAATTGAGTTGGTGTGGAAAGAATGGATAGAAGACACAGCTTACAATTTCACATTGAGTTTGATATGTATACTGCCATTCAGTATTTTGAGCAATCTATTTTGTACTGAAGTGTAAGAGCCATTAGCATTTCCTACAGCATTCTTTCATCAAAGGAAACGATTTCCCACCCTGAGCTGTAACACAAGCCTTCTGATAAAGCCATGCTGTAATTCATGCCATTCTCCCAAGTCTGTGGCAAAAAGCTGGCGCCTCAATGCATCTGATTTATCGAGGAGAGCTGGACCACTTTAGGAAAGTCTTGGTGGAAGCTCAGCTTAGTGGGTGCTTAGGATACCAATCTGTGTCCCTTTCTGACATTTCTGGATGGTCTAAAGTTACTTTCTTGTCTTCCTCAGCCCAACAAGATTCAAGAGCTCACAGCTCATGAACGAATTAATTTCTCTCCCACTGTGGAATTTTTCACAAGCCCTGTTGGGACACAACCTGCGTGATGATGAGGACTTAGGGGATCGAATGACTTTACCTCTGTAATTCCACCTCCTAGAATAGCCCCTGCGCCATGGTGCACAGCCACATAGCGTAAGGACACCCATGCCTAAAAGAATGAATGGTGTTCCCTCTGGGGACGCTATTTCTCATCAACGTCTTTTGCTTCATCATTTTCTACCCGGTTGGAATTTTACCTCTCCTTTCCGGAGTGCCTCAGGTTCCCACGTTATTTCTCTACTTATTTGCCTTTTCCTTATAGTAAAAAATCATAGGGCCAGCCGGATAGCTCAGCAGATTAAAGCACCTGCTTAGGCAGGAGCAGGGGCTGGAGTTCAATCCCCAGCATGCTGCGCTGGCCCCACCCCCGGGGCGTGCCGAGAGGATGACTGAAACTGGGCACAATGGCATGCTCCTGTGATCCCAGTGCTTGGGAGGCTGAAAACAGGCGGATCACTATGAGTCCGATCTGTGTAATGAGACCCCGTAGACCCTTACTAAATACATTTTAAAAATAATTAATGAATAAAATAACACAAAAAAACTTCTGGTTCTAGGACTGTCACGGATTCCTAGTGTCCCCTGAGGAGATGGGCTGTTCTTTGCTAACACAGTGTCATCACAAATGTACTTAATGCTGAGTTAAAGAAGGTGTCACAGTAAAAGATATATTGTCATCAACCTCGCTCAGGTGACCTTACTTCAACACACCCATTCCATGGTTCCTGTCACTTTCTGAAGCATGATGGGAAGTCTTTGTTTATGAGTGTCACAAAGAGGTGTGATTAGAAGTACAGGAATGCCGCTGCCCCCTGCCACCTCACAGGAAAGCGGGCTGAGGAGCATCGTGGTGTCTTCGTCCACCCGACTCCTCCATCTGGCCTCTGTGACTCCTGCCTCACCCCCAGGGGAAATGCCCTTGAGAGTTAAGCACTTCGAATGTTGAAGCAGCCACTGGAGTGCAGCTCAAAAGCTGCACGGAAGAGAACCTGCACACCTGCGTCCTACAGCGGCAAGAAAAACGGGCCACGAGGACCTGAATTGACGGGCGGCATTTTGAGGGGCACAAATTAATATATTTCATCGTCATGTTCTACAAAATTTAAAGCTTTGTGTACATTTTGATTCGGCCTCATATACTAGGTTTTGCAGTGGGAATCCGTGCCATTTATCAGACAAATGAGTAGGGAGAAAAGCCACTTTTAAGAGCATTCTATTCACGTCAAGCAATACGTGAAGGCTTTATGTCTTTTAGTCACTCTATGAGGCTGCCACTAAGCTTCTAAAGTACAATGAAGTGCAAAGCCACATGGGAAATAAGTTGTGGAAACAGGATTTCATCTCGGTGCGACCCCAGCTTCAGCATGCCTCTGCTAGATTAATGTACTTCAATGGGCTTGAAGTTACCTAGGCATGTAATACATCACATTCTTCAGTAAAAGAGAAGCATTTATTGTTTCTATCTATCTATCTATCTATCTATCTATCATCTACCTATTTATTGTAGAACTGGGGATCAAACTCATGACCTTGCACTTGCCAGGCAGGTCCTTGTGTTCCTGCACTATCTTCCCAGCCCCCAGAGAAGCATTTATTAAAAACTACTATATATTTGTTTTGATTGTCAAAAAGAAGAAAAAATAACAGCCAGTTGAATAAATATTGAATACATAAAATTTTCTATTTTCTTTTATTTATGTTTTTCAAGTAATGTTTTATCTACATACAGATGGAAATCATAACTTAGGAATTAATAGTGAATACAATGAAGAACTCCTTTGTTTGGAGGTGGTGCTGGGGATGGAACCTAGAACTGGGATGTCTAATAAGCACTCTGCCATTAAAGAAGTCAGCTCCAAGAATTCACTTTTTTTTTTAAACTTTATTTATGTTTTGGCCAGCTCAGCCTACCCTGGGAGTGGGCCTGGCACAGCATCTGGTGCCAGGGATCGAACCGCAGTCCTTGTGGTTGCCTAAGCAGGTGCTTTAGTCGGCTGAGCCATCTCACCGGCCCCAAGAATTCACCTTTTAAGATGTTTAAGAGGTGAAATGGACTTGCTTCATAAACTTTGCAAAACATTCTTGTAGAAGTACGCTTTGGAAATATCCTGTCATGGCATTCTGAGCTCAGGAAACAAGAACGCAACTCTCTTGGGTGACCTTCCCACTTCCGTGCAGGGGCCATCGGGGTGTGGAGGAAGGGAGCCCAAGCTGGTTCCTGCAGAGGCCTTGGCCTGAGCCCCTACTCTGTCGCTGTTAGGGACTGAGACAGACCGCTTCCGTCTGGTTGTGGGAGGGCAGGTACCTCATCTTCTCCCAAGAAGCCCCTGACAGCCTCCTGGGGACTGTCTCGGATACATCCCCTACTCGACCGGTGGATTGGCTGGTGATGAAAAACATTAAACAATGAACCTATAGATTGCTCATTAAAATGTGCCAGCAAGTTCATCATAATGATAAAGATCAGAGTAGCAGGAAACGCAGCGCGCTTAATTAGGACTTCAAACTGCAAAGGACTGCAATCAAAGCCCTCCTTCCCTCAGCCTTGAAAAGGGTTAGATTTTCTTTACCCAGTGTCAGATGTACTTCACGTAAGTGAAAAGGCACGGGTGACTGGGACACAGGTGACTTTAACCACAGGTTTGTCATCAGCTTGGTTTAAACTTGAGGAAGACTAATTCACTGATCCAGGGCCACAGAAAGAGGACACTTTTATATTTCAACTGACATCATTTTTTAAATTAATTAATTAATTAGCTTATTTCGTGGTACTAGGGATTGCACACAGGACCCTGTGCTTGCCAGGCAAGCACATATGCAACTGACATCATTTTTATTGTGCTTTTCCCCTAAATAACAAGGTTTACCCACTGCCCTCTGCAGTGACATAAGAATAAGCAACAGAAGAGGCTTTGCACACCGACTGTCTGGTCCATGCTAGATGAGCGTTAACTCAGGGTGCCTTGCTTCTCCGAGTCTTCTCAAGGTTCTCCTGCCACTGCGTTTGAGCTTGAAGCAGGCTGGTGGACTATCGGGCGCTGAATGTTACATCCTTCAGCTTCGTTTGGCAACAATCCAAAGGCAGAGAATGTATCTCTGCTTGCACTTTGTAAACCAGGAAGTGGAGATCCGGAAGTGAACTGGTTCATCAAGGGTGAATGGTGGGAACTCGACGCAGATAGCCCGCCTTCGATGCCAGGGTCTTGACTCCGCTGTTAGCTGGGGTTCTCCAGAGGAAGGGACACACGAGGACCTATGCAGTGACTTCTGACTTCCACACTTCCACACGAGTTTCGTTCCGGGAGAACCCTTGTCAGCTGGATTTGTGCATAAGGTCTACAGAAGGAGTCCTAAACACCTTTGACACATGTAAACAATGCGAAACAATAAGAAAAGCACAAAGTGCTTAAGTCCCTAGCTGCACGGTACTGCTGGACACTCTCACCCTGCATGGTGAGTACACGGCAGCTCAATCGTGACAGTATTTGGCAGATACGTGAGCTACTTCCAGGATTTGTTCTCCTGTATGGATGCCCGTAGTGGGAGGTCCATTTGCTCCTGTGAAAGTTCCCGCCTCGCATGTTCGGGCACTTACCGTAGGTATGCTTATGCAAGGGTACGTACCTCAGACACAGGGTTACAGCATGAGGTAGGCAGACCAGTGGTGGCCTGGGTCCTGGTGAGCCAGAGGGAGGGCCCAGGAGCTCAGCCCAAGAGGATGGAAGCCGAGCACAGGCATTGAGATGCTGCCCCGGCCTACGACAGGCCTGCTAATCTCTATTCCCACAGGTGGGAGTCTGCCCTGGAGGCTGGAAAGAACCTGGAGATGGTATACAACGATGAGGGCCAATGCCAGAGCTCTTCCAAAAATACATACCCTTCCTTATTACCTTCTTAAGAATTCCATCCACCCTTTCAATTTTTTTTTAAAGGATTTGTGCCTCCCACAAATCCTTGGGGTGGATCTTGGCCCTTGGTTTACTGGCCTCCACGCCAGTATTCCACAGACACGCCCAGACAGTGCTGTAGCAATCTCCTAAGCATCGCTCAACTCATTCAAGCTGACAGACTCTTCTTGGTGGTCCTGACTCTTGAGCTGCGTTCTCCATCACCTTTGGAAATAGAGATCCCTACTGAAGTGCATTTTCTTGAAAAATCCCTTCATATATGGTTGCAAACACCCTAACAAAGCTGGTCGTCCACCTAGGCCTTCCTGTCAAATGATCTTCCTTCCTACTAAAAATGAGGGTCTTGAGAGCCTTTCTAAGTGCACGCCATCACCCTGCAACTTGCAAGCTCTGAGTTACTTATTTATTTATCTATTTTATATTATGGTTGGCTCAGCCTGCCCTGGGGGTGGGACTGGCACAGCATGTGGTGCTGGGGATCGAACCACAGACACTGCAATTGCCTAAGCTTTCCTCAACTGGTGCTTTAGACTGCTGAACCATCTCACCAGCCCTATGTGAGTTTTGATTGTCATTTAGTTTAGTCAAGAGAGGGTGCACACCGAGATGCCGTGGTGACCCCTGTGCTGGTGAGATCCCCAGGGGAGGCCTATGTAGGAAACACACTAGAGGAGAAAAATGACTCTAGCCTAATTTCAGTTGGTACCATGGTCCTAATAGAGATCTGATATCAGGCTTGAGAAGGACATACTTCATGGCTTTTAATCTTGTCCACATCATGGAAAAAATAATCAGGATTTTTACCAAGGAGTTGAAGGGGGAAAGGAAGATGATCTTCGGCAGTGTCAGGACATGATAAAGCAGCAGAAGAAAGAGGCTCTGAAAATATGTTAGTACAGGTTGCACTAAAGCCCAATCCTTTTTCCGGATAGCATGTCAGCTGAGGGATGGACGTCCGACTGCTCTTGTTCATTGCTTAGCCTTTGGAAGTCTACACTGAGATTTCCTTCATTGTCGATGGTCTGTAGACATTCAAGGGTAAAAGAAATATCTAATTACGGTTCACATCATAAGTGCAGAAGATGACGAACGCGTAGCACAATGTCAGTGACTGCTCCCTTAAGAAAATTTTATCTACCTACATGTATTTTATTTTTAAACAACTTTAATGGAATTATAAGAAATAACAATTAGGGTTGGGGATATAACTCAGTGGCATGGTGCCTGCCTGGCGGGCACAAGGCCATGAGTTTGAGTCTCAGAACCAAAGCCAAACAAAAAATAAAGAAATAAAATAGTAGTTAATATTTGCCCCTGTGTATTTTTATATTTCATCTGATATTACCCTCGTTCATTTTGAGACTTACCTGACAGATTTTATAATGGAATCTTTGTCCCTAGTAATGGCTTTCCACCCTGTCTGCACTTAAGGTTCTATCTTTAACATACATTCCAAATAACTTCGCTGGACCTGCAACTTTGTTAGGACATAGGTTGGCATAAGGACCTGTTCATTGGGCTCCTTGAGTCTATGGACTTATACTGATTCTGTCAAGTCTTACCTTTAGGACTTTTCCTATTCCAAGATTTTTTATTTTGTTTTGCTTTGTTTCATTTTTTGTGCTACTTATTGAACTCAGTACCAAAGCAAAGCAGAAAATAAATAAATAATAATTAATGTTTTGGTACTCTTCACCCTGTGTATTTTTATATCTCATCTGATATTACGTTTCTTCATTTTGAGATGTTCCTGACAACTTTTATAGTATGGTCTTTGTCCCTCAGCCCATAGTGGAGCTTTCTGCTCCGACCTCAGGACTGTGTGCTTGCCAGGCAGGCGCTTGCCCACAGAGCTATCTCCCTGGCCTTCTGTCATGAGCCTTAGGGAAGGATCCAACTGCTCCGTGGACGCTGATGGCTTGGTGGGCCAGGGAGCCTGCCCCGACGCTCCTGTGCAGCGTGGGCTGGCCTCGCCTGGGTTCTAGTTCATGCTCCAGCCTCAGAGCGGCTGCTCTAGGCCCTCCTGAGCTCATGGGTGGTTTTCAGAAAGAAGCTAGGAAGGAGACACAGAGCGCTGTCCGCTCCCCAGGAGCCCCCGCATTGGCTGCATGGGTTACTCTAGGATGTCGGGAGATACCCGGCTGTGTGCTGCCTCAATTTCCCCTGCCACCAGAAGCTGCCCGGATGTAGAGAGGCCATAGAATGCATGCTCTTCCCGCATCTTTCCAAAGATGAAGCGTGAGGGCCGATGAGATTGTTCAGTGGTGTAAAGCACTTGCGTAGGAAAGCTCAGGCAACCCCAGGGACTGTGGTTCAATCCCCGGCACTCCATGCTGTGCCAGCCCCACCCCAGGGCAGGCTGAGCCAACCATAAAAAATAAAATTAAATAAATAAATCAAATAAAGATGAAGTGTGCAGAGCTGAAAGTGGGGGTGGGGAAGCCGAGAGAGAGCAGAGTGCTGCCCGGCCCTGGTTGTCCTGCTCAACAGCCTCTCTCTGTGCCTCATGCTCTTTTCAACTCCCCTCTAACATTTTAAGACAAAAGCAAATCAGGCGCAATTGTGATTTGTGAACCTCATCTGTCAGCTTGAGAAGTGTCTCCGCTCCTGACAAGCGCTGGCTGGCGCTAGGGCTAAGGTTGACCTTCCCTTCGGTGAGGACGAAGCTGACGGATGCGGAAGGTCTCGCTGTGCTGTCCGTGAGAACGGTCAGCAGGTCCAGAAATGCATGCCAGACTTAGGGCTGGGTTTGCACATGTGTGCCTAGGTACCCAGAGACACAGATACTCTTGAAGCAGTGTCATAAAGACGTACTGTTAACCCAAGTGGCTTCCAGACTCAGGCTAAGCAGCGTTTATGTATTATTTTGGTGCAATGCTGTATCTGAACTTAAAATAATACAGCAGAAAAGACCTTTGGGTAGGAGTTGCAAGACCTGGTGCATGCTCAGGTCCGCAGCTAAATCCGTATGAGATTTTTAAAAAGTGAATCTCCCCTTTCTGAGCCTAAAAGCAGAATGTAGCTAGGTCGGGCAAGATGGCCCCTTTCAGACCTAGAATTGTGGAATTCTCTAAATAGCGACCCTCCCAGTTAGCAATAAGATTCATTCTAATGTCTCACAAAAATATGAAATAGGCCTAACATGAAATGAGCCACGATAGATCCGTCTAACAATGCAGAAGAAAGTACTCCTCAAAAGTCGCTTATCCCAGACAGGGCCTGGTGGTGTGCACCGGTACTGCCAGTGCTTGGGAGGCTGATGGCAGGGGGGTCACTAGGAGTCTGATCTATGCAGTAAGACCCTGAGCGCCCTATAGATCCTGTGCCAAGTACGTAAAGAAAGCCCGTCATGCCTCAGTGGCTCCACAGTACGGCTACGGAGGGCTGTTCATCTTTTTTTTCTAGACGTCTCTCTATGCTGATGTGCCCAAAGATGCATGCCTAGAATTCTGCATTAATAAGATTGACCATATTTGTAATTCTGTAACTTGCTGGGCAACGACTTAATTTGCCATTATTAAAACTATCAAGTTCACAGCTGACCTGGGTGCTGGCCAGCAATCTGTTCCGGTACCCAGCGCCCTCTTGTTTACAGATTCCCTTCCTGTCTCCCTCCGCTCCCCTCCTCCCTGTTCCCTCCCTCACTCTCCCCTGCAGAGAGGCTACTCCCATCTCTGCTCCCTCTTCTCAAGCTTCAGCTTCTCAGGCTTCACCTCCCTCTTCCTGAAGCATCCATTCCCTACTTCCAGAGGAAAAAGCGAATGCATTTCCTTCTGCTTCTTGCTGGCAGGCAGAGGACAGCTCTCGCCCCGTGTTCACGCACATCTGCTCCTTCTTTCGAGGTGCCCTCGATGCTGTCCCCACTGAACCCCCCCCGCCTGAGTCCTGCACCCCCGCTCCTCCCCAGGGCCTGGATCCACCCATGTCTTCTGCTCTGCTCCCCATGCCCACCCACACCAGTGCTGGGGGACTCATCCCAGACCTGGGACCCCCTGCTCCTTCCTGCCTTGGTCCCCTTGCTCTTCTGCCTGGAATGGCCCTTCCTCTGCCGCCCTCAGGCTTGGCTGCGCTCCCCTTCCAGGTCCCCACCGGTCACCTCAGAGGCCTCTGTGTTAATGGCACTGCCCTCTTTCATAGACTGGCCTCAGGAGGAATTACTGTGCTCCCTGATGGTTGTTTATTGCCTGGTTCGCTCATGAACTTAGAAACTACCTAAGGTAGATCTCTGTCTTAGCCACTGGTATACACCCAGGGCCTCAAAGCGTGCTGACTACCTCCATTTATTGAGTGAATGAATGAACCGATGAGTATCTTCCCCCATAACGAGATCATTTCAGTAGAAGCAATTCTTAGCTGATGTTTCATCAGGGCGTCCCTCATAAGCATTTATAGATTAAGCTTCACACTGTGGACTCAAGGATTTGAGTCTTGATTTCTTTGTTCTTACCTTGGGACCCTGGGGGTGCTGGAGAAAGCACAATACTCATGCATGCGAGGCAGGCCCTCTACCACGGAGCTACATTCTTGTCCTTCCTACTTTATTTCATTTCATTTTTGAGACCAGGTTATGTCCAGTTACCCAGGCTAACCTCAAACTTGCAACCCTCCTGCCTCAGCCTCCTGAGCAGCTGGAACTGTGGATGTGTGCCATCATGACTCTAAGGGTGTGTGCTGTTTTCCCTGCCACCAAATACCAATATTTGAACAGTCTTCATGAAATTTCCCCTTTCCCCCACTTATGGGAGCCAGTGTGACTATAGAAAGGTTTTCTTGTGAAATGACTCTGGCTTCCTACTTGTAGTAAATTTTTCAATAACATTGGAAAGCCACGTTGCCTGACACAAGGCCTGCTAGAGTTGACACACATAGGAATTTGGAGCTTGGAAAAAAATCTTTAATTGTGTGAAGCCATGTTGCTTCTGTTACTATACTGTTAGAATGATGTCCATTCTCCTGAGATCAATAAAGAAGACTTTCTTAAAACCACCTTATTTACCTATAAAAATTTACAAATAAACTCTGCACATATACATCTTCTTGGCAATATCCACTGGATGCAGTGGCCACCCAGCGCACAGTAGGGCAGCAGTTGCAGCTGGAAGCTACTGTTGGGTGCTGTCAGGTATTCAGCTGACTAATTTAAAAGTATACATTGTTATCTGCACCTGCTATAACAAGAATTTAGCCTTCACTAAAATAAGCTGTAGAGAAAGCAAGTTTGTAGAATGTTTAGATACATGATATGTTTTCCCTGAGTGCCAGAATGATACATTTGTTGTGAAAATATAGAAAATGTAGAACCCCAGGTATGGTGGCACACACCCGTAACCCCAGCAGGCAGCAGGCAGCAGGCAGAGGCAGGAGAGTTACCATGTATTTGAGGCCAGCCTGGTCTGCATAGCAAGCTCACGGCACACCTGAGCTACACAGAAAAAGCCTTGTGGAGAGGTACTTGGGATCCTATGTCCAACAGAGAAAAAAAAAATACAGGTATGCATGAACTAGTACTCATAATCGCTGCAGTTGAAGATGACACTTTTTAGAACAGACTTCTATGTACATGTAGAGTTAGAATTGTACTGAAGTAGAATTCAGTTACAAACATTTAATAATTGTTTTATGTTGTATTCTGAAAATATGTATCATTAGAAATTTTTCTAAGAGATTACATTAGAAATTAATTGGGCAGCACCACTGGTAAATGATATTACTGGATCATAGCTTATTTAACCAGTTCCTAGTAATGGTTAGAGTTTCCCTGGTTTTGTCATTATGACACTATCATGAATATCAGGAAGTATTCACCTGCATGTACACTTTTTATTATTTGCTGTTTATAAATTCTCCAAGCGAAGTGAACAAACCAATGAGAACCCAGTAGCATCTCTCTTAGTGCTTGGAAAATGAGGTCAAAGTAAAACGGAAGCAAGGAGTCGCTCTCCAGCTAACACGCCTCTGGAGAGAGTCGCGTTCCCCCTAACGGAGGTCCGCAGACCACGTGAGGACGGCCACTTTAGCTTCCCAGTGGAGCACTGCCATGGACGCACCTTTTCTTTAAAAGCCACCCTGGAGGGCTCTGAGTTGAAAGAAGCCGTAGCAAGGCGAGCCCAGGCCCGGCTCCCCTGTCCCTGTGTGCGTACCGCGCAGGGGTTGGTCTGGCCTGCGGCGACCGCCCGAGGGATTCCGCCACTTCCGAGCAAGTGGGCGAAGGAGCCGCTGGTAACAGATGGGTGTGGGCAGCTTAGGTGCCCGCAGCTGAGTGGGGCATCTCGGGAAGTGCTGTGGCCTTCACCGAGTCCCCGGGTGGAGGAGGACCTCTTTGAGAGCCAGAGAAATGGTTTAATCTAAAGCATGTGGCTCAGAATCTGACCTTGTCAGCCAGGCGTGGTGGTGCACACCTGTAATCCCAGCACTTGGGAGGCTGAGGCAGGAGAATTGATGCAAGTTTGAGACCAGCCTGGGCTACAAAAGTGAGCTCAAGGCCAGCCTGAACTGCATAGCGAGACCCTGTTACAAAAAAACAAAAAAATTAAAAAAAGAATCTAAGCTTGCCTTCAGGGCACTCCTTGGAAAACAAGCGGGCAGCACTCAGTTTTTCTAAAATTGCTGCCCTTTGGAAGTCACCATAGGGAGCCGGCCAGGTAACTCAGTGGACTGAAGCTCTGCTTAGGCAGAGCGAAGCAGCCACTGAGACTTGGCGTGGTGGCGCTCACCCGTAAGCTCAGCGCTTGGGAGGATCACTGAGAATCCGATCTGTGCAGAAATGCAGTGAGACCCTGTAGTCCCTGTCGTAAAATTCAGATAAATACATAACTAAAGGTAACCATAGGGGCCGGCAAGATAGCTCAGCAGGCTACAGCAGCTGCTTAGGCAAGCTTGGGCAGGCACAAGGCACCGAGGTTCCATCTCCAGCACTACATGCTGTGCCAGCCCCACCTTCAGGGCAGGCTGAGCCGCCCAAAAATAAATAATTTAATTAATTAATTAAAGTAACCATAATTCAACCTATGTTTGCATTCCTCTTCCCTTGGTTAGACCGATCTGTTAACGTTTGAAAGCTGAAAATTTTAACTAGAGAATGCATATTCTAGAAAGTTCCAGGAGAATGAATACAAGCATCGGCATACCAACTGGGGCTGGATTCTTCACTCAGACTAGCCTGATCACTTGTACCTTCATCTTTTATTTTTATCTTAATTTTATTGTAATTTTGAAATACCTTCTTCTCAACATATTTATTTCAAGTACAGAAACGGCTATAGAAATTTTGGGATTTATTTTTCAAAACCATCAGTATGTTATTGTGCCATTTTCATTTTGTCAAAACATAATTTGAAAGAACTTAAGATCCGCTTGCATCTGACCTTCAGATGCATTCTCTTTGTCATTTTAGGACAAGAGAGTACCTAGATTTCTTAGTGTGAAGTGCATGGCTACTGGAGAAGACCCTGAAGAAGGAAGCGTGTTTGGGTCTCTCCACCTTGTTCTGATGAGAACGGCATGGGGTTAAATACTTCTGTCAGCATCCACTGCTGTCTCTGAAAGATATTGATGTGACCACTGTTAGATAAGTTAAGGAAGGCACCCGATGTGGGCACAGAGAAAGGAGAAAGTCGTTCCGAGCCCCTGAAGGGCCCGTGTGCCCCTCCTCAGCAGGTCGGCTCCTCCCTAGATGGGGCCTGTGCTCTGTGTCACTTGGGGTCTGAATACCGCGCTTAGTGCTTGGCACAGGGCGGATGCTCACCCTCCCGTGTCAGGTGCAGAAGGCCAGAGCTCCCCTTTCAGGGTGCAAAGCCTCCCTTTCTAGCCCCGTGTGCAAGTACAGTGCTCGCCTCTACCCCACACGTGGTGGCCAATCGGAACGTCAGCTTCCCCCAGGCTGGGATTTGCCCTTTGCATCAGTAGGGGCTGAGGCCTTTGGGACGTCCTGTCAGGAGGCTGCCCAGAGCAGCCGAGTGGCAGACACCTGTCAGGACAGAGCTCTCAACAGTTTTTTCTTATCTAAGCATGAGCTTTTGAATCTCAGCAGTTCTTACTCTTTAAGGGCTCCCAACTGGCCTGGGAGGAGGCAGGGAGTGGAGGCACCGCTCTGAGGCAGGCCTCAGCCCAGCTCCTTCACCAGGCGACGTGTGCTTTCCTTCACTCCTTGGCTTCAATTTGTACACTGCTGATTCCTTTGGTGAGAGAGAGGAGAGCAGCGTGAGGCTGAGTGCTGCGAGCACGCCTGAGCTTCTCCCTGGAGGAGACAGACTCGTCTCGGAGCTTGATCAGCTAGTTGCTGAGCTGAGGCAGACCTAGGCCAGGACGCCTCGCTTCCGGTGGCAAGGTCGCCTTTGTATTCCCCAAGTTTTGGTCTCTGAGAAATTTCCCACCGAGCCATCCGAAGGCTTCTCAGGGGAGGAAAGGCATGAGCATCCGGGCATTTGGCCTGAGCTTAAAGACTGTAGGACCTGTAGACGCCGCAAAGGATGGAGGTTAGGAAACTCCCGAACAGGAAGAGAAGAGGAAAAGGAAAACTACAGGAAGGAGACAGACGGAAAACTGAAACACGCGCCCGCGGGGACACATGAAAGTGAGTTCAAAACAGGACCGGAGGGCTGGGAAGGTAGCTTGGCCATCTAAGCACCTTCCTGGCAAGCACAAGGACCCGGGTTTGATCCCCAGTGCCGCGTGCCATGCCAGCCACTAAAACTGGACTTGATGGCCTACGCCTGTGATTGCAGTGCTTGGGGAGGCTGAGGCAGGAGGATCACTGAGTCTGAGCTGCATAGTGAGACCCGGTACCAAACGAGTAAATCAATACATCTTTAAAAGAAAAAAAGCAAGATGCAAAATAATGCCTACTTTTCCCAAGCTCACTCTTCCTAGACTCACACACACACACATTCTTCTGTTTCATACCCACGGTAGCCCAGACACTAGCAGCTCCATTTTGCCCAGAACAATGATGACCAGAGAGGTCAGGCCACTCTCCCCAGTCACACAGCAAAGAGAGCCTTCTGTAAGCCCAGCCTCATGGAGACATTCTTGTGTACTGCTATTTTTATTCTGTTCCCGTGAGCAAGCAGGACTGGAATGCTGGCCAGTACTGGAAAATGATGCTGAATTATTAATGCTATTTATTATAGTTGTAAATGTTGTCGCTGCCCTCTGCCTATGGTGTTTTCAGTGTAAAGGCGCTAGGCAAATTTTCTTGATCTCACTTCATACCTGCAACAGTGTGGATTTCCAGTTCATCACGGAGAAAGGAACTGAAGATAAAATAACACTCGGGGTGTGGCAGGCCTGAGCAGGACCCAGCATCCCCGACTGCGGTGACTGCTGGGCTACTGTATTGCTTCCCAAGCCAGAACCAGAGGATAAAGGGCCCGAGAAGCATGATACTCGCATTTACCCTTTAGCCAACAGGGGCAGACTTTTTTTTTTTTTTTAATGGATTTGGTACGGTGTCTCGCTATGCAGTTCAGACTCGTAGTGACCCTCTGGTTTCTGCTTCCCCAGTGCTGGGATTACAGGTGGGCACCAGCATGCCCCATCTTGGTCACAGGCTCAGCGTGTCCAGGGGGGTGACCAGCATGACATGCAGGGCCAGGGATCGAACCATGGTTCCTGTGCTTGCCTAAGCAGGGTCTTAGTCCACTGAGCTATCTTGTTGGCCCCAATAGGGCGATCTTGGGAGCTAAGAGGTGACATGACTCGCTAGAGCTTTTGGGTGACTGCCCTGGAGTCATTGTAGGCTGTCAAATAGAAATGGGAACGGAGGGGTGACTGCACCTGTGTGCACAGCACCTGTCCCCAGGTGTGTGGTATGCAGCAGAGACCACTACAGACAGAGAAAGGATATACGCGACCCTGGGCTCACGGCAGGTGGGTGGTCTCTTACTAGAAAGCGAGGTTGCCTTGCACAATGTGAACCACTGGCCAGGAACGTCCCAAACTGGCTGCTTAGGATGGAGAGAACCTGGAGCTGTGATCCCCAGGCCCGGGCTACAGCTATAGCCTTCCAGCATTAGCCTAGGAGCTGGGCATGGGTGACTGGTCCTTGTCCACGGCCCTCAGGAGAAAGCTGGCGCTTACCTACATGAGAAGCGCGTGCCTTGTGAACACACCAGGAAACTCACTTGCGAGGTCTGGACTCTTTCCAGACCTCTCCTTGCATATTTCTTGTTCTAGTAAGTCTTACTCATAATGCTGAAGAGTCTTCATAAATCAGGGGTTGGAGTTTTTATGTGTTTAGTACAGGGCCTACAGGGTCTCACTGCACAGATCAGACTCATAGTGATCATCCTGTTTTCAGCCTCCCAAGGGCTGTATTACAGCCATGAGCCGCCACACCCAGACTCAAAGTGGGCCTTTTTTTCTTTCTACTTTTTCTTTTTCTTTATTTATTTATTTTTGACAGCCCAGCCCACTGAGGGTGGGGCTGGCAGGGCATATGATACAGGGGATCGAACCACAGTCCCCTGCACCTGCCTAAGCTTGCCTAAGCAGGTGCATTAGACTGCTGAGCTAAATGGCCCACTGGGGTTTGGGTTTTTTTGATGAAGCCCCCTGGTGACTCTGCTTTTCTCCAGCCAGATGTCTAAAAATTATTATTATGTTGTGCAGACTGAAAATTCTCTGCTAGTCCGGTCTTAGTAGAAGCTATTCATAGCATGACTCAAATTACAACTTCTTTCTTGGGGGAGAAGGGACAGGGTGTTATTTAGCTCCTGCAGAGAACAGTAGTGACCACTCCCAAGTGCCGGGCGTCGGCCCACATGTACCAGGCGCGACTTCTCAGCAGCACTCTCCGCCTGAGAACCGCAACTGCACCTCGTTTACTGAGGAAATGTGGACCACGATCGCCCGGTGGCCACCGTGCCCTCTGCAAGCTTCTAGGGAGTCTCACGTGGAAACCGGCTGGCCACTCCAGCGTGGAATGGGATCACATCCACCCCTCTGAGTCATTTCTCCTTCCTCCTGGGAACAGAGGAGACCATGATGGGGTGCTGGGTGGCAGTAGAGAGGGGCCACTTCTCCATCAGAGCCTGACTCGCCCATCCTAGCCTCGCACACCCAGGCTGCATTCAGCAAGTCAAAACCCAAAGCCCCACCTCCACCCGCAGACTGGAAACCCGGCCGGGTTAGCACCGCCCATTTGATTGTTGGCCCAGGGAACTGGAGAAGGTGGAGGTTTTTCCCTCTGTCGTGTCCACAGAGGAAAACTGGCCACACAGCTGACGTCTGCCTTTGAGCTCCCGGTCCCTGGAGCAGATTTGCTGGGGCCCGCGCAGCTTCCTTCTTAGCTGACGCGCACGCACACTTCCAGCCAAAGACCTGCGGGCACTCGCTCCGGGCGTGTCCCCAGCACACTGCACAGCTATGGAAAGGGCTTTACTTTGTTTCCACAGTCCCGCGTGTCCCAAGTAGAGGCAGAGGCTCAGCCACCGCCATTTCTGCGCCTGAATCCAATTCTGAGAAACCCCAGCCCCAGGACAGACAGTGGCTCCATGTGTCCCTACAGATGAAATGAGGAGGATGGAAGAAGAAATTCGGTTCGGTGTGTCTACACAGACACACGCACACACACACACACACGCATGCACACGCACTCCTATAATCGCCTCTGGTCTCCATCGTGTCTCACAGCGGCAGGGATGATGAGTTTATCAAGCGGGAAGTTGAGGCTCACAAGAGCCGGGCGGAGCTGCAGGTCCACCACAGGCAGCAGTTGCACGCAGTGGTCCGGACACCCGCCTGCCTGCAGAGGGCGAGCTCTCACCCTCACGCTGCAGAAAGCAGAGACGGCAGCTGCCCTTAGGACCCTGCTCAAATTCAGCTTTTAGGGTGCATAATTAGAACTGTGTGTAAATCAAAGTAGCTTGTGTATTCCTCACTTAGCAGATAGAAACAGCAGTAATTAGGCTCTATCGGCCCCAGGTGGGTCGCCTTCATAAGAACAGGAGTGTGTCATGCTGCCCGCGGGCA
>PVJA010042676.1:0-17189 GCA_004027025.1 Myocastor coypus | reverse complement strand
GGACAAAATCAACTGGACTTCCAGCCAGGCATGGCAGGACACACCTATAATCCCAGCACTTGGGAGGCTGAGGCAGGAGGATTGGTGTGAGGTGAAGACCAGCCTGGGCTACAAAAAGTGAGCTCAAGGCCAACCTGAACTGCATAGTGACACCCTGTCTCAAACACACACACACACACACACACACACACACACACACGCACGCACACATACACACACACAACTGGACTTCTAACAGCCCCTCTGCCTGGGCCTGAGAAACATTACCTCCAGAGAGGAAAGAGGTAGCTGTAGCTGGGGATGGAAAAATATAATGGATCTTTAAATTTTAAACTGTATTACGGTAAAAGACGCATTAATTCCTCTCAAAATACTCTCCCTCACTACAAGTTTGCTCATCCCATCACTCCTGCTACTCACCAAAGCCCTTCTGGAATCTTCTCTCCTCAGTGTCTTTCTTTAGTATCACTGTCGTGGTAGCCTCAATCTCCTGAATGGATACAAAAATGTTTTCCTTTTGTGGGTTTTTTGTTTGTTTGTTTGTTTGTTTGCTTAGAGTGTTTTTGTTTTCTTTTGTTTTGTTTTGTTTTTTTGTGGGACCAGGGTTTGAACTATGACCTCACACTTGCCAGGCTGGCACTTGTGCCACGGAGCTATCTCCCCAGCCCCTCATGGTCATTTTTTTTTTACTTTTTGAGACAGGGTCTCACTATGCACACTATGCAGTTTTATGCATTTTTAGGCTGGCTTTGAACTCACTTCTGTAGCCCATGCTGGTCTCAAACTCACACCGATCCTCCTGCCTCAGCCTCCCGAGTGCTGGGACTACAGGCATGCGCCACCACACACCACGCCCGGCTCATTTTTTTAAGAGAATAAAAACACAGTCAAAAAAACAATCGAAACAATACTGAATTTCACAAAGGGCTGGCCAGATTAAAAATGCCTGCTTAGGCAGACACAGGGGTCAGAGGTTTAGTCCCTGGCCTGCCATGCCAGCTCCACCCCCGAGGTGCTACGAGACAACAATTGAGACTGGGTAGGGACTGGGGAGATAGCTCCATGGCACAAGTGCCTCCTTGGCAAGTGCAAGGTCATGAGTTTGAACCCCAGTCCCACAAAAAAAAGAGAGAGAGAGAGAAAGAGACTGGATGTGGTGGCATGTGACTGTAATCCCAGCACTTGGGAAGCTGAAAACAGGAGAGTCGCTACAAATCTGATCTGTGTAGTGAGACCCTATAAACCCTGTAGACCCTGCGCTAAATGCAAATTTTTTTTTTTTTCACTAAATGAGATGTCAGGAATTCAACAATGACTGTTACATTGTGTATTATCTTCAGATTAGTTGTTCAGATTACCAGATATAAGCATGCTAAATTGGTCCAAAAAGATTGAACAAGAAGAAAAAAATTAGGCATTAACTGTTCTTTTCAGTAGAATGATAGAAATCAGCAGTATTCTGTGTGTATACATACATATTTCCCCCTTCCTTGAAAGCATAAGTCTCACAGTGCTGGGCTGGTAAATAAAGAGGAAGAGGACCCCCCAGTGATGGCTCCCACACCTGCCTTTCCACCGGATGGCACTTCACAGCTGTCTTCACTGTATTCTCGATCCCATCTCATAAAGACACTCACAATAATTAAATAAATAAATAAATAAATAAATAAATAAATAAATAAGGTGCTGGGGAAATAGTTCAGTAGAATAAGCGCTTGTCTGACAAGAGCAGGACCCTGAGTTCAATCCCTGGTACTACTGTTATGGTTTATATCTAGTTGTCCCCCAAAGCCTCATGTAGTCATTGGGTGGGACTTCTATAGACTGAGACTTGATCCATGATCCCTGGGATTATGTGTTTTAATACTGATGGGATTATCAGTCTGAGTCGGGCTGGGACTATTGGTGTGGTCTAGGGAAGATATCCTAAGGCAGAGAGCCTGATTGGAATATAAAGAGAGACAGAGAGACCGACTAGAGCTGTTGCTCTCTGCTGCCCTGTTTGGTTGGCTGCCTCTGGACCATTTTGTTGCTGTTCTGCCGCCATGAACTGCTGCTCTCTGCCATGTGCCACTCAGCCTTGGATCCAGCCGAGAATGGACTGAAACCTCCAGTAAGTGTGAGCTAAATAAACCTTTCCTTCCTTCATTTCCAGTGTCGGGTATTTGTCCCAGCAACGAGTAAAAAGTAACTAAGACAACCACAAAAAAATAAATAAAAATAAAGACACTCATGAAGAAAGACCTACAGAACTGCTTCAGAACACAGCAACAACAGCAGGATGCACCCGAGCAAGGAGGAGTATGCCAAGGATGATTAATAGCAATGTATCTTGCCTGGGATACATTGAAACACACCCCAAAGTTTTCAGTCACCCTTGTTTTAATCAGGATGGAACAGATAGGCTTCTATTTATCATGCCTAGGCAACAAAAAGTGGCAGGGGCTCTCCTCACTGCACTGCCTCAGAAACCCCAGCTGACTAGACTTTGTTTCAACCAGGATGGCGATGAAGGACACAGAAAAAATATATATACAGGTCTCAAAGTTGTCACCGAGCTGTAAAACTTCTCTACTCAGATTTACTGATGCGAGTGTCATAGACTAGGGGTGAAGCTCCCTGGGGGAGCACTTGGCTGGCACAGTCACGACTCTGCAGTCCATCCTTAACTCCACATTCCTCACAGGGACCTGCTTCCTCACCCTGAGCCGCACTTCTCCCGGCCCATTCCAGTCACCTCACAAGGCCCCAACCTTAGAGGATCGAGCCCTCAAAACCTGAGTCTTTAGCAGATGCTAAACCAAGACTCTCTCTTGCCCACCCCCCTCTCCCCTGCCTGAGTCCATTCACTTAGTAAATATGGGTTGAGACCCCACCATATGCCAGGATTTGGGGCTGTTCTGTGGACACAGCAGGCCCAGCCTGAGGGGCAGCAGCTGATCAGGGTTCCAGCAGCCAAACCAATCCCACATCCACCCAACTTCTCCAGCCAAACCAACCTGCATTCCTGGATCCCTATCTGCTTTACTCCCTGCATCTAATCCATGAGCCAATCCCACCAGCTTGACCCCTAAGTCATCCTAACTCTGGCTTCCCGCTCAACCACTGATGGCCCTTACCCTCCCTGCCACCCAGGCTCCACCATAGCTTGTCTCCTAATACCACTCTTCTGCCTGAAGTCCATTTCCCAGATGACCTTCTTAAAATGGCAAAAAGATTGGGGAAGGCAGATTTTGAAATAACTAAATAAAACATAAAATAAACACAAATCATGTTAAGTGTTGTGTGGGAAGTCAGTGGGGCACTAAGAGAGGGGAGAGTCACAGGGACCACCTGGAGGTGGATGGTAAGGGAAGGTGACCACCTGCCACCTGCCATGGGCCACTTTGGTCCCACCCCCTACTCCACCATTTGCCACAGCACGCAGTTCTGCATGTAGCAGCCCTGTAGCTTCCTGTCAGCCTGCACAGTGACTGCTCATGCTCCCCGTCACTTTGGAACAGAAGCTCTGAGGGCCTCAGCTCCCACATAATTCTGAAGACTTGGTGTCCTTGGAGGCAACCTGGGCCAAAGGATCAATGGAGACCAGGACCAATGGAGGAATGCATTCCCCTGTCATTCCCTGGGTGCCTAAGTCAGAGATGCACACTCTACCAGCCCACAGGATGTGGCCCCTAGGACTGCAGCCCACATCTAGCTTTGCTGCCTCTACTACCCTGCTGATTCCCTTTCTCGATTCTGCCTCAAGAATGCCACTCCTGAGCCAGGCATGGTGGTGCATGTCTATAATCCTAGTACTTAGGAAACTGAGGCAGGAGGATCAGTGTGAGACCAGCCTGGGCTACAAAAGTGAGCTCAAGGCCAGCCTGAACTGTATAGAGAGACTCTGTCTCAAAAAGATTTAAAAAAAAAAGAATCCCACTCTCAAATAAATAAGCACTCCTCTGGATGCACTATCAGGAGGCCCCAGGTAGGAGACCCCAGGAGACCCCGGTCTTTGCCCAACAAGAGACAGCTGGACCCATCTTGAAGCTGAGGGGAGGGGAAAGGGGACCCTGGACAGCAAGTGCAATGGTGTGTCTGAGAAGCCCAGGGCTGTGAGCTGGAGTCTTGTGGGCAAGATGCAGAGCCTGAGAGTTGGGTATGGAGAGATCTAGCCACACAGGGCTGTCTGGGCAAGCCCAGAGACTTGGGACTTCTCCCCAGTTGCTGCGAAGCTGGGAAGGAGCTGAGCTGAGAGAATTCCCACGACCAGATCTGCTTTCGAGGAATGTGGCGGCTTGTGCTATCTCCACAGCATTTCTCAGTGTGTGTCTTGCCTTCTTCCTGTCCTGTCTACCTTTGTCCTTTCTGCACCCAGTTTTCCTCCATCTCCCATGGCTGCCCTGTGCCTCCATGTCCCTTTCGTGCTCCGTGTGTCTTCTCCTTCACCCTTCTCTGTGCCTCTACAGCCTTTGCTCTACCTTAATGACACTGACAGTGGTGGAGGCGGGCCCAGGCACGCAAGGCAGTGCAGTGAGTAGTGGGTTCCATACTGCTGAGCCCACTCAAGACAACATTCTGGGAAATTCCAGCAACTCGCAGGTGCAGTGGACTGTGCTTGAAATTGGGGCTTTTGTGGGAGTCCTGAAATGTATGTCAGAGGTCAGATGAAGAAATCACTATCCTCAGAGGTGGGAAGAGGAGTGCAGGGATGAGCAATGTGGGAGAAAATGTCACTCGGTTTCTCACTGAGACCCATCACCATAGCTGCATGACCACAAGCAGATTATGTCACCTCTAAGACTCAGCCCCAGTACTTGGAAAAATGTAATCACGACACACAATTCCTTATAACTCTTGGTTGTGAGTAATGAAAACACATGCAAGCTCATGTAAAGGAAGAGAGGAATTTTCCCTCACAGGAAGTAGAAGCACAGACCCACACAGGTGTCCAAGAAGAGCGGGGGAGGGCTCATTCCTCTTCTGCTTGGCTACTCTGTCTTGGTTACTTTTTTATTTGTTGCTGGGACAGTTACTGGAGGTTTTGAGCCCATACTCGACTGGCCAGGCAGTTAACACTTCCAAAAAGCACCCCCTGAAATGAGACCAGCCTGTGAGGTGTCCACAGCTCCACACACCACCATGGGGCCATTGTCACCACCTAGAACTTGGGCCACCATTTACTCCTCCAGCAAGCCCTCTCCAGAGCTGTTCCGGATCCTATCACCTCCTCAAGACCTCTGCTTTCTGTTCCCACTCCACAAGGACCAAGACCAAGCCTGTGAGCCTGTGTCTGTCCGCATTGACAAAGGCTCGGGGAGCTTCCTCTCTGTAGCCTTCATTATTTCTCAGCAGCCCTCAACATAATTTTCCCCTTTGTCCTTGAGATTCTTCTCCTGGTCTTTGTATTTCCGGCTTCTCCTGGTTTTCCTCCCACTCTCCTGGTCTGTACTTCCCTGGCTGCTTCAGGTTTCCTCTGGCCCGTCAACGTCGGTGTACCCAGCAGCTCAGCCTTTGTCCTGCCCTCTTCCTTTGTCTTCCACTGTTGTTCAAAGAGTTTCATCCATCCTTGTGTTTTCACATTGTCACCTTTTGCCAATGGTCCTTCACTTTTTAAATTTTTTCTTATTATTTATTTATTTGGTACAGGGTGTTGCTGTGCAGCTCAGACTCACAGTGATCCTCCTGTCTCAGCTTCCCCAGTGCTGGAATTATAGGTATGTACCACCATGCCCATTTCTCGTAGCTGCTACAACATGCCTAGGTTCCAAGGTTAGTATGGCATGGAATACCGGAGATCAAACCCAGGTCCTTGCACTTGCCAGTAAGGTGCTTAGACCACCAAGCTGTCTCCCCAGCCCGGTACTCAACATTTGACTCCAGTTCTCACCTCTTGCCAGGCCTCCAGATCCTGGATCCAGCTGTCTGCCTAACTTTTGACACCTACATGGACATTGTAAACCCAACAGACCAAATATAGTTGCATCTGCCCCAGCTTTCTCAGCATGTGGGGCATGGCTCCCGCTGTTATAACTGGAATAATGCTGGCTTTCTTGTGCCATTAAATTAACATCTCGGGACAGCGGGGCAAGAGGCTGTGGAAAGGGGCTGGGCTGTGTGTGTTGCACTGTCTGCAGCTCGTCCAGGAGACTGACTTTGAAACGGACTGCAAGAAGGCAGACATATCCTGGACTTGCTAGAGGACAAGGCTCAGTTCTTCCCAGGCTAACCTGAGACATGTCTGACACAAGCAAGAGTGCTGCGGGCTCAGCTTGCTTCCAGGCCAATGATTCAGAAAAGGACAGTGGCTCCATGATGCATACCTTGTTGATAGTGACTCAGAACTTAGATGTCTCAGAAACACCAAAGGCTTCAAAGGCACCAGAGATCTCAGAGACTGCAAAAGTCTCAAAAGCCTTAGGGGTCTTGAAGACCATGAAGGTCTCAAAGGCCCCAAAGGCTCAGGCGGCACCTGCCATTCAGTCCTCACCTGCCAAACAGCTGACTGATACTCAGGTTCTGACAGCTGAAAACAAGAGTCCAGCAGCTGACAACAAGACACAGAATACTGACTTGCGGGCTGTGGCAACACCTGCCACTGAGACCAAAAAGGTCAGCTGTGTAACTGATATGAAGGTCAATACAAAGGCTTCAGAGACTGAGGCTACTGCCTCTCAGGCTCAAGCAGACAAACCCAAGCATGAGGGTACAGCTGCTCAGGCTCAGGAGAATCAAGATACTCAGCCCAAGGTGAAGGCCAAGAAAGCTCGAAAGGTGAAGCATCTGGAAGGGGAGGAGGATGGCGGCAGCGATCAGAATCAGACTTCTGGAACCACAGGTGGTCGAAGGGTCTCAAAGGCCCTAATGGCCTCAATGGCCAAAAGAGCTTCACGAGGGCCCATAGCCTTTTGGGCACCGAAGGGCTTCAAGGACTTGGTTGGCGGCTTGGGCACGAAGAGCTTTACTTTCCCTAAGGTTGCCGAAAGCTTGTAGGGGCAAGGCTCGCCATAGAACTGCCAAGCTCCAGTCTTCCCAAGAACCTGAAACACCACCACCTCGAGATGTGGCCCTGTTGCAAGGAAGGGCAAATGATTTGGTGAAGTATTTGTTGGCTAAAGACAAGACAAAGATTCCCATCAAATGTTCAGACATGCTGAAGGACATCATCAAAGAATACACTGATGTGTACCCTGAAATCATTGAACGAGCAGGCTATTCCTTTGAGAAGGTATTTGGGATTCAGTTGAAGGAAATTGATAAGAATGATCACTTATACATTCTTCTCAGCACCTTAGAGCCCACCGATGCAGGCATACTGGGAACGACCAAGGACTCACCCAAGCTGGGTGTCCTCATGGTGCTTCTTAGCATCATCTTCATGAACGGAAATTGGTCCAGTGAGGCTGTCATCTGGGAGGTGCTGTGCAAGTTGGGGCTGCGCCCTGGAATACATCACTCACTCTTTGGGGATGTGAAGAAGCTCATTACTGATGAGTTTGTAAAACAGAAGTACCTGGACTATGCTAGAGTCCCCAACAGCAATCCCCCCGAATATGAGTTCTTCTGGGGCTTATGTTCTTACTATGAGACCAGCAAGATGAAAGTTCTCAAGTTTGCCTGCAAGGTACAAAAGAAGGATCCCAAGGAATGGGCAGCTCAGTACTGAGAGGCAGTGGAGGCAGATCTGAAGGCTGCAGCTGAGGCTGCCGCTGAAGCCAAGGCGAGAGCCAAGATCCGAGCACGAATGGGCATTGGGCTTGGATCTGAGAGTGCTGCTGGGCCCTGCAACTGGGATGAAGCTGATATTGGACCCTGGGCCAAAGCCCGGATCCACGCGGGAGCTGAAGATAAAGATAAAGTCCAAGAGAGTGGTAGTGCTAGTGCCAGTGCCAGTGCCAGTGCCAGTGCCAGTGCCAGTACTGGTACCAGTACCAGTGCCGGTGCTAGTGGCAGTGGGGGCTTCAGTGCCAATACCAGCTTGACTGCCACGCTAACATTTGGGCTTTTTGCTGGCCTTGGTGGAGCTGGTGCCAGCACCAGTGGCAGCTCTGGTGCCTGTGGTTTCTCATACAAATGAGATTTCAGGTATCTGCCATGGTTTCAGTGGAGGCAGTGGGAGTTCATGGGGATGGGGTGAAAAGCTGAAACCCAGAGTTAGAAAATGATAAGGAGAATATACAAAGACACTGCTTTTGGCATTTATTTCTTCCTGTTTGGTGGCTATCAATTGACTCTGATTTTTTTTAAATTTATGTTTTCAAATATCCTTAATTCTAACATTCTCTTCAAACTAGGGTGCACCCTCAGAAACCTACTCAAAACAGCACTTTAGGCAGCCACTGTCAATCAACTGAAGTTGACACTGCATTAAATCTATTTGCTGTTTCTGAAAAATTAATTAATTAATTAATTAACATCTCATGGCAAAGCTTGTGTTCCAGCCACAATATCTAGGAGCTGGCTGAGAGGCCTCTTCTCTAATCCCTGCGTCCAACCCATCAGGAGGTCCCCCGCCCCCTTCGCTCCATCCTCCTCCATGCTGCCTGCCCTTCCTTGCTGCTTTCCTTGCTTGTCTGTGGCCCCAAACAATCATTCTCCTTTCAGCAGCTAAATACATGATTTTAAACGTAGGCTGGAGAGATAGCTCAGGGGCATAAGTGTGCAAGGTCCTGAGTTCAATCTCCAGTTCTGCAATAAATAAATAAACAAACAAACGCATGTATGTATGTATGTATGTATGAATGAATCAGGTCATTTTGCCTCCCTGATTAAATGTTTTTCTTTAACATGCAGAATAATGCACTACCTCCTTACCCTGACTGTTATGGTTGTGTCTCGTTGTCCCCCCAAAGCCTCATGCAGTCATGGATTTTCAGATTAACTCATGATCTACTGGGATTATGGGTGATCCAAGGCTGGGATTATGGGTCTTAGTGCTGCTGGAATTATGGGTATGCATGTTATACCCAGCCTGAGGTTGAGATCTTGAATGTAACATAAGGAGACAGAGAGACAGACTCTCTCTCTCTCTGTTGCCATTGTTGCTGTTCCACCACCATGAACTGGATGCTCTCTGCCCTGTGCCACGGAGCCTTGGAGCCAGCTGAATATGGACTGAAACCTCCAGTAACTGAGCTGAGTAAACCTTTCCTTCCTTCATTTTGGGCATCAGGTATTGTCTCATCAATGAAAGAAGAGTAACTGAGACACTGACCTATCAAGTTGCCACTGATCCAGCCCCCACTTCCATCCCCAGGGATGCTACATGTGGTTCTTCCTGTCCTGCTCTGCTCCAGCACCACAAGCTCTTCTGTTCTTCTAATGCACCATGCATCATAGATCGAAAGGTTTCAGTCCATAGTTGGCTGGCACCATTGCTTTTAGGACTGTGGTGAGCTAGAAACAACACAGAAAAAGGAGAGGTAGACAGGGGCACTCATCTCAGGACAGGCAAGGAGAGACACAAAGGTAGAGGCAGAGACTGAGATAGAATATAACTGTGCTCCCAGGAGGCACATTGCCATGATCTACTCTCTTTAACTGAGGCTCACTTTCTGAATGTTTCTCACCTCCCACGGATGCCATCAAGTTGTGAATCCATCGGTGGCATAATCCACCAGTGCAGTGACATCTCCCAATTCTGTCTCCCCACCTCTGAACACCGCTGCCCTCAGGACCAAGCCTTTAGAGGACATTCCCTAACTGTGATACCTTCTGGTCCCTCCTGGCTGCCTGGTTTCTCTTCTGTCTCCACTCTTGACTTAGAACTCTGTCCTCTGGGAGACTGTCCTTGACTGTTCTTCCTAAAGAGTCTCTGTTGCTTCATATTTATCAATATCTGATTTCTTTGTGTAGAACTTATCCCTATTTACACTTTTCACAATTGCATGTTTGCATTCTCGATGAAGTATAATCCCCATGAGGGCCAGCCAGGTAACTCAGCAAATTAAAGCACAGCAATTGGGGTTCATTCAATCCCAGTGTGCCATGCCGACCCCACTCCCAGGGCATGCTGAGAAAGTGATTGAGACTGGGCATGGTGGTGCACACCTGTAATCCCAGCATTTTGGAAGCTAAGAACAGGAGGATCACTACAAGTCCAATCAGTGTAATGAGCCCTGTAGACCCTATACTAAAATTATATATTCCCCACAAGAGGAAAGATGATCTTATCTTTGAGACCTTTTTTATTTCTGATGTCTAAAACAGTGCCTATGCCTGTCACATAATTTTTTCTGAGACAAGGTCTCACTATGTAGTCCAGGCTGGCCTTGAACTTACTCTATAGCCTAGGTTGGCCTTGAACTTATAGCAATCCTCCTGTCTCAGTCTCCTGAATGCTGAAATTATAGGCATGCACCAGCACGCCTAACACATCATTTAATAAATATTAAAAACTAATAAATATTAAAGGAAGGAAAGGGCAATAAATCAATAAGTATAAAAAAGAAAGAAAGGTCATGGGGGCCTGCACATGCAGCAAGCATTCCGAAGGCCAAAGCCCTAGGCGTGTCTGCTGAGAACAGAGTGGGGCGAGCTGCAGCCAGACCCCCCAGAGGGGCCAACTGAGGCAGCTCCAGAGCCCCAAAAGGGGCCCCAGAAAGAGTAGTGCTTGCAGGTGTCAGACACGCGCTGCAGTGAGAGGGAAAACAAGGACGTGGCACAGCAAAAGCAGAGGTTAATTGAAAGTCTATGGAGCGAATTTGTCGTTCATCACCTCCCAGCTCCGCTTCTGCCTATCAGACCAACAGGGCACTCGGTAAAGACCAGAGGCCTCCTGGCTGAATCAATGAAACTGCTCGTAGATCCCAAGAACTGCCCGTGTGCTGGAGGGAAGCACGTCTCCGTCCGCCGCGCGCGCCCCCACAGCCTAGCTGCTCGGCGGGCGGCTTCCCTGGCCAGTCCTCCCCAGCAAAGCCAGACAGTAAGCAGACTCTGCGGGGACCACAGCAGCTAGGCAACACCTCTCCCATCCCGGGAAAGTACCAGAATCCCATGCCAGCCTCCCAGAAAAATTGCTCCACTGTGGTTTGGGTATGGCTTGAGTGTGTCCCTCCGAATTCAGGTGCTGAAGTTTGGCCCACAGTGATACTGATAGGCAATGGAACGTGTAAGAGGTGGGAGCCAAGGCCAGCCAGATAGCTCAGGAGACTAAAGCACCTACTTAGGCAGATGCAGGGACCAGGACTTGATTCCCAGCATGCCGTCCTGGCCCTATCCTCGAGGCACACTGAGACAGCAACTCAGACTGGGCATGGTAGTGTACCTGTAGTCCCAGTGTTTGGGAGGCTGGAAACAGGACAATTACTATGAGTCCGAGCTGCATAGTGAGACCCTGTATCAAACACATTTTTTAAAGAAAGGAAGGGGAGGACTGGACATGGTGCTGCATACCAGTAACCGCAGCACTTGGGAGGCTGAGGCAGGAAGATCACTGTGAGTTTGAGACCAGCCTGGGTGACAAAGTGAGCTCAAGGCCAGCCTGAACTGCATAGTGAGACTCTGTCTAAATAAGTAAGTAAACAAATAAACAAATAGGGAGTTTTCCAGAATTCAAGGCAGAATGGAAGCTTTTGACTAAGAGGGACTTAGTAGTAAAATGATATATTACTAATATTCACACAAGAATTCACCACTGGAAAACAATGGCCAGAAGTTCCCCATGAAAAAATAAGGAGTCCCCTGTGGCTTCTCGTCAGCAGTACGGATGGGATCCAGAGGACAGCACAGCTGTGCCTCCCACTTCCTAAGAGAAAGCAACTTTGAAAATATGTTCAAACTGTCAAAGAAAGAAGAAAGCTCAGACATCCAAACACCCAAAAGAAAAATTACTTCCTGGACACCTTTTCTCAAGAAACTACTGGAGAAATTTCAGCAAAACGAGCAAGATTTTAAAAAAAGAAAAAGGGGGGTGCAGATCTTGAGAAGGAGAAGAACCTGCGAAAGGGAAGTCCCAGACAACTTCTGATGGGGAGAAGAATTCATTGCTCTCCAAATAGGCGTGCTTCAACAGGAACACAATGGAACCCAGGGATTAGGCAACCTTAGCAAGAGATGGGAAAATATTTCTAAAATGATAATGAGCCGGGCATGGTGGCACACACCTGTAATCCCACACTCGGGAGGCTGAGGCAGGAGGATCGGTGTGAATTCGAGACCAGCCTGGGCTACAAAAGTGAGCTCAAGGCCAGCCTGAACTGCATAGCGAGACCCTGTCTCAAAAAGACAAAAAATAAAATAAAATGATAATGAAGAAGCCGGATGTGGTGGTGCACACCCGTAATGCCAGCACTCTGGAGGGCTGAGATAGGAGTACTGATACACATTCAGACTAGCCTGGGCTATCGAAGTGAGTTCAAGGCCAGCCTGAACTGCATAGCGAGACCCTGCTTCAAAAAGATAAAATGATAACAAACACTGTTTGTTTCTACCAAAAAAATCTAAGACGTGCTTAAAAATGCCAAGAAAAAAATCTTAGCCAAAATAATTACAATCTAAATACAGAGCAGACTAAACTGAAGCATAATTTTCAACCACTAATGGAAAATACGGAAAGATCACCTCTTCAGGTTTGCAGTGAACATTTTCTCTTCAGTCTTTGTACCAGGGCTGTGATATGAGAGTGAAATTGGAGGAAACGTAATTCTTCTAAACCACCTCGTTCAACATAGAAAGCAGTATTTACACAACCATCAAAAGGTAAAACCATTTTCCTGGATTTCAACTTTTTAAAATCAATCTGTGAATAAAACACCGATGACATAAATGTGGTTGAAGAAGAGAACATGAATGTCGCCAACTTTGACAACGTAAATAGAAAGCAGGGAGAAGCTGAGAAGTGAAAAGGAGAGGTACGTGGAAGGACAGAAGACTTGATAACGTTCACATCTTGCTGAATGAGTATGGAGAACTACTGTTTCACACTGAAGGAATAAGGAGGGCCTGGGGAGCTAGCTCAGCAGAATAAGCACTTGCCTGCTAAGCACAAGGGCCTGGGTTCAACCCTCAGTTCTAAAAAAAAAAAAAAAGAAGGTGATTCACACTCAAGAAATAAGAATAGAGTACATTAAGGAATATTAAAGTTGCTAAGATAAGCTGGGCATAGCTGTGCATGCCTATAAACCCAGTACTCAGGGTGCTGACGTAGGGGTGTCACCATGAGTTCCAGGCCAGCCTGGGCTACACAGTGAGTTCACAGCTAACCTGAAATACCTAGCAAGACCCTGTCTCAAAAAGATGTTTTGAAAAAGGAAACCAGCGCAATAAATAAAGATAACTACCAAAAGTAAGAGGCCATACGTGGGAGAAATAGAATAAATCTTCAAGTCTTCATCTTTCACAGTAGAAGATGATGTACACCTAAGGTTAACAAATCAAGAGATAAAGGTGCAGCAATATTATGGACCTCCTGTTTTCATATAGAAAACAAAATCACCTATCTTTGTCTCTCAAGTACAGAACTGTACCTTTAAGTATATATATATATATTATGGTATAGGGATTGAATTCAGGACCTTGCACTTGCCAGGCAAGCATTTATTCCACTGAGCTATCCTCCTAGCTCCCTTGTAGTGAGTTCTTTTAGAAGTTGACTGAAAACCCCAGTCCCACCAAAAAAAAAAAAAAAAAAAAAAAAAAGTTGACTGAAAATAAGACAAATCCAGGGACCTGGGGAAATTGCTCTGTGGCACAAGTGCCTGCCTGGCAAGTGCAAAGTTGTGAGTCCAAACCCCAGTACTAAAAAAAAAAAAAAAAAAAAATCCAGGGTAGTTTACAGGTGATTCTGCATGATACATGGGTACTTGACACGTGGGTACCAACTTAAGGTATACTACTGTATCACTGCAATACAGTCTCTAAAAGTCAGAGGAAAGGAAAACTTCCATGAGCAGAAATCCAAGTACCATCTTTGGTTGTCTACTTGGCTGAACTGAGAGGTGACCAGAAGTGGGAATCTATACTAGGTCCTATTTCCGTGGCTAGTGGCTGAATTAGATAGTAAGGGACCCGGAAAGAACCAGATTGGAAGATGCAGTCAGTAGGAGCCTGGGGAAGAGGGATTTGGGTAGACCCTTGCTGATAGCCACCTGAACTATTACCCGTGGTCACTGTAGTGGAGTGTTTTGCAATCACATGGGCAAGCTGATACATTTTGTGGGTGTGCATTTGCATTTTCCTGCCACAGTATTTGCTCAGTAGCACCACATACAAAATCACCATGGTGGCAAGCAGGAAGTCTATGTGTGGGCTTACCAATGGGATACTGTCTCACAAAATCACTCAGGCTCTTTCCTTTCCTGAGAGCCTAAACTGAATCACAGAGACCAATGCTAAGCCCTCTATATAGCACCATGCCCAGGAGAACAACCAGACACTTGAGGGCAAGCTGACCCTATGAAGATAGCAGCATTTTTCCCCTCTTCTGTATAACATATCTATAGGATATGGAATTGCCTTCCTTGCCTATAAAGCTCTTTCCAGGACTGCCACCCATGAACCCACAAAGTCTCTTAACCATCACTGTGATAGTCTCCAAATTTCTGATCAAGGAATTCATTTGGTAGAAGTAAACCAACAGGGTCAGGCCCAAGCACTCAGTGGTCCTTCCCCACAGCCATGACCCAGGAGTGAATGGCCTGATGGAACAGGAAAGGGCTGGCTGAAAACTTAGCTTTGGGGGGCCTGGCAGGATGGCTCAGTGGTTTAAAGTGCCTGCATAGGAAAGCTTGGGTGGCTACTGGGACCACAGTTCAATCCCCAGCACCACATGCTGCACCAGCCCCACCCTCGGGGCAGGCTGAGCTGACCATAAAAATAGATAAACAAACAAACAAAAGTTCTGAAACAAAAAAAGAATAAATAAATAAATAAATAAATAAATAAATAAATAGAAAACTCCACTTTGGTATGCAAAACACACTCCTCAAAATTGCTCTTCATTTTACAATGGTCAGTACATGATGTGAATCAATGACCATCCTATGATGGTGTTTTCCAAGGTGCCAAATGCAAAGCCAGTGCAATAATGGGTGGAAGTAAGGGTGACTCCTCTCACCATCCCATCTAACAACTCGTACATAAGAAATTTTGCTTCTTATGACTTGAAGTTTTAGGAATGTATCTAGGAGGAAGCACAGATTTAGGAGCTGATGTTTCTACCAGGGACCCAATAATGGTTGCACTGAACTGGAAGCCTAGACTGAGCCTGGACTCTAAGGCTCTTTCCTCCACTGAATAAACAGGCAAAGAGAAGCATCTTATTATATTGTTTAACTGTAGACTAACTTATGAAAAGGTGTAAAAAATGAACCCTCTTTCGCAATCCCAAATTCATTGTTCAATATGAGTTTTGCTACATATAAGAAAGAATATTACAGCCCAGTGCAGTAGTGCATGCCTGCAACCCTGGCGTTCCTGAAACTGAGGCAAGAATGAGACTCTGAGGCCAGCCTGGATTATGCAGTGAGGCCTAGCACAGAAAGCAAAACAGAAGCGAAAAGTTATGATACCTAATACAGATTAAGGCGGAGGCAGGAGGACTGCTGTGAAGCCAGGGCCATCCTAAACTGCATAGTGAGACCCTGTCTCAAAATTAATTAATTACTTAAAATACAGATTAGGGGCTGGGGAGATAGCTCCATGACACAAGTGTCTGCCTAGTAAGTGCAAGGTTGTGAGTTCTAACCCCGGTCCCACAAAAGTAAAGAAATAAAATACAGATTGAAGTGATGGGGGAGGGAGCTGATAACCATTGAAGTTGGTTCCAAGAATGAAGTTAATAACTATAAGCATACAACATGAACAAAATCTCAGCTCTGTTTTCTCCCTCTCCCTCTCCCTCTGTCTCTCCCTCTCCCTCTCCCTCTCTCTGTCTCTTACTTTTTTGGGATGGTCTTGCAGTGCAGTTCAAGCTGGCCTTGAGCTCACTTTGTAGTCCAGGCTGGTCTCAAACCCACAACAATCCTCCTGCCTCAGCCTCCTGACTGCTGGGATTATAGGGGTGCACCACCACTCCCAGCTAATTCAATGTTACAGTTTTCATGTTGCCACCCATAAAGTTATCCTTTTTCCTCCTTAAAGATTTCTGCCTTAAAAATATTAAGTCTAGAGATAAAAATAGGTCTTACTAGGAGTGTGTGGATCATGCTTGTTTAAATGTTTTAAGCAGTAATGTTATCAGATTAAAATTCCCACTGGTTTTAAATTTTAAAAAGAGAGAACCCAGCTGGGGGTGGTGGTACACCCCTGTAATCCCAGGGGCTGAGGCAGGAGGATTGCCATGTCAGTCACAAAGAGACTCATCTCTTAACTACAAAGAAGTTAGGTTGCTACCACATGAGCAGGAAAAAGAAGCAAGAAATCTCTTTGAATCACTTAGTAGTATTCCCTTGTCATTATGCTTGGAATGTGTGTCACTCTTATCTTTTTGATGTGTACTGCTCCTGGTGTAAACTCAATTACTGCCATTCTCTCTCTCAAGAGTAGTACTTGAAAATAAGAGACTGGGCCAAATACCATAGTCTTAACAGGCTACAATTTTGTATTTCCTTGAATTTCCAAATATCTGTGTAAAAATTGTGTAACTGCTTATAAATCACATTGTATGGAAAGTTATTAGAATATCAATGATGGTCAGAAAATATCAATTCCAAGCTAAGTCAAAGATATTTGATACTCAGAAAGCCAGTGATGATAAGCTCAAGTACCTATGTTATAGAGTAGTAGTATCACAAAGCTTTTCTGCTGGAGGGTTAAGAATGTAAGTTAACAGACCAAAAATTAGAGAAAAAGAGGGGCTATACGGATAGCCAATATTTTGGCCCTAGCCCTTCAAGGTCAATAAGGACTCAGAACATAGGAGAACCTGTGCTATAATATCCTATAACTCAGAGGTGTCCCAAATTTTCTGGTCAAGGAGATTATGGGACCTCAGAGGAAACGGATGAATGAACTATAGTGCATCTAAGGAGAGTCACCCAGAGAAAAACTTTCTCTCAGGCTTTCACAGAAAGCAAACTGGCCAAGCAATGGCCATGACTCGTCCCAAAGGCTGACACTAACAACAGTTCCACAAAGTACTGTCTATGGTCCCAAACTTAATCCTGCAAGGATTTGACCCTGGAAGATACCAAAAAATGAATGTTTTGTTATACAGGTCTTGCTTCGACTTGCCCTTGACCACCCAGCAAGAAAAAAAAAAAAAAAAC
>PVJA010042675.1:0-17189 GCA_004027025.1 Myocastor coypus | reverse complement strand
GTTTTTTTTGTTTTTTTGTTTTTTTTTTTTTTTTTTTTTTTTTTTTTTTTTTTTTTTTTTTTTTTTTTTTTTTTTTTTGTACAGGGTCTCACTACTGACTCATAGTGATCCTCCTGCTTGTACCTCCTGAGTGCTGGGATTACAGGCGCCTGCCACCATGCCCAGCCTCCATCGCTGGCTCAGCGAGCTTGAGAGCAGGCGGGCCAAGCAGGCAGGGCCAGGAAACAGACCCAGGCCCTTGCGCTTCCCTAAGCAAGCACTTAATCCTTTGAGCTATACTGCTGGCCCTTAAAAAGTTTTTTAAATTACTTATGATCATGAATATGTGACTTGATACATTTACTATAAGTTATTTAGTTACACAAATAAAATGGATAGTTTTATGTGATATAAATTATATTTCAATGCATTTGCTAAAGATATGAAGGTAGTTTGTTTCACTCTTACAATAATTAAAGACATACCCTATTTTCAAAAAGCTCATAATCTAAGGCAGAATATAAACAAATATAAACAAATTTGTTTATTCTTTCATTGCAGGATAACCACACTATTATATGATTCACTCAGTGCCAGTTACTTTACATGCTTTGACCCTTTCAATCTCTATAACTAGCATTTCCCATTTTTTGCAGAGAAGGATCTAAGGGATGGAACTTTGGAAATACCACATCCAATAAATGGAACTAAAATTCAGAGCCAGGACTTGCAGCTCTAGAGTGAATACGATTCTTAGCCAGTACTTCCAGGGTTTTCTTGGTTGTAATATATATAAAAATATAAGCTGTTGTGGGAGTCATAGTAAAAGGCTCACAACAATCACACATAGTCCAGAGAAGATTTTTCATAAAAGCCATAAAGTATACGCTGAAGAACTAAGAATTTCCAAACAAACGAAGGTAACAGCATTCTAACTTAAGAAAACATCACACACTGAAACATCAAGGCAAGATCTTACAGACTCTAAGTTCCTTTCCAATTCTGATATCTAAAATTCTGGAAATAGTTTGAAATGACAGAAGTAGGAACAATCTAGGAGACAAATTTTAAAATGCAATGGTTTAAAATAGTTTAAATATAGTTTAAAAGTTTAAAAATTTTTAGTACTTCATGAAAGAAGCTCATTTTTTCACAGCTTAAGTAGCCTGTTCCAGATGAAATAAAAGGAAAAAAATTCATTTATTTACATGGCCAAATGTTGGTATTTCTTGGGGTAGTTTTTCCTTCTGAATATACTGGTGTGTGGAAGATAGTAAACATGACAATTTCTACTTGTATTTTGAGAGGAATCTCATGGCACCTGGTGAAGCTATGGGTCAGTGGAAAATCACTGTCTGAGATTCAGTCTCAGCTAGACAGACAGGAAGGGGATTTGAAGGGCGTGAAGATAAGCATACAAGGTAACTCGAGGCTAAATTCAGTGGGGAATTGTGTAATGCTTTATAGGATTTCCACATGTCTTTATCATTATGGGCTTACAAAAAATTTAACTAAGACAATAACTTATACCAGCAAAACATTGTAGCTGATTTTTTTTAAGCGACTTAAACTGCTCTACAAATAATATCCCACTTAATAATCATTGTTTTTGTGGTGCATCTTCCATTCATCAATTTACCTTCCTTAAGAGTCTTATTTAACTGGACTCCATGTGGTTTTCTACTTCTTTCAGTTGTGTTTTTTATGACTTTCTTAAATTAAAAATATTTATTAATTCAGTTTTTTCTTCATTTTAAAATTAATTTTATATTTACTGAAAATCAGTAATAATATAGCATACTAAAATCGTAGACAAATGTTGAAATGTGAAAGATATAAGATGTAGATGAAGTGAATTTTAGAGAAATATTTCTGAATGAATACATAGCATGAGATTAATAGATTGCACATTGTAAATAATTTGCAAACTTCAATGAATATAACAAAAATTGTCTAAAATAAAAATGGAGAAGAATTTACAGATGAGTTATATAGCAGTTCACTCCGTACCAAAATCAAGAAACTTATATTCATATAATTAGAATTCTCAAAGTAGAAAGCGGTAGGCAATAAATATTTAAAGATTTAAAATTTTGAAATTTAGTTGAAATTATAGCATATTTCCAAGAAAATGAACTTTTGCCCAATCAATATGAATAAAATCATACCAAGATACACAAAATTTTAGTTGTTCAAAACAAATTCTAAACAGGGCAAGCCAAATAGCTCAATCCCTGGGGCTGCCTTGCCGCCCTGCCACCAGAGTGTGCTGAGATGGCAATTGAGACTGGCCATGGTGCTGTGCATCTGTAATTCCTAGAGCCTGATTTAGTAATGAGACCCTGAACGCCTGGTAGACTCTTCTCTAAATTATAATTGAAAAAAAGCTAATTATAAAAAAATCATTAAAGCTTATACATAAAAAATTAGGTATAGAGGAGCAAAATTAAATAGCATCTTATTTCACTTCAGAAAAAAATAGTAATGGGTAAGAAACTAGACTAATTCAAATGACTGAAAAAATCTGTCATTGAATTTTATACTTAGCAAGCATACCTTTGAAAACTAAAAGCAAAATGTTTTACTCAAAGCATTCTAATATCTCCAGATGTAGCATATAGAAAATAACAAGGACCATAATCCAGAAGGCAAGAGAGGTTGCTGTGTGGTCCTAGATAAAGAATAAAGAGCTTTCCAAGTGGTTATTATGCAGGACTATGCAAAATATATTTGTATTAGATAAACCCATTTGAAAGGTCATTGAAAATTTCTATAAAACAGTTATCAATCTTATGTCACGTTATATACATGTTTTTTTCATGTGCGTGTATGTGTGTATGTGTGTGTAAAAGACAAGGAAGAAGTAATATAAAGTCAATGGAAAATGGAAATATATATTTTAAAATTTCTAATACTAGGAGAAAATATAATGTCTTATAAGTAGATTGTAAGTCAAAGATACAGTATAAATCATAAAATTAAAATTCTAAAAATTAATTACACATTAATTAAACATTAAGTTAAATATTTCAAAACAATATTGCAAAATTAAAACTAAATTGTGAGTCCAACTAAGAAGCCAGAATGTTGTACATAATATGTACAAATCTGTGATCTACTCAGAGTACTCACATAGTATTTGAATAGGTTAATATAAAAAATATCAGCTAAGAAAAACTGTTCATGATAGTAAAGAATTACTAAGAATAAAATAATAACATAAATATGGGAATGGCAAATATATGACCAGCACTTCTAACAGTTTGGAGATAGGAATTGCACAAAGTTCTAGCATGTCATGAACATAGACAGTTTCCATGATGCTTACTTGTGGCCAGGTATCACCTGTAGGACTGAGTTACTGCTATTTCCTTGATAACCACCTTGTAGACCCAGACAGAATTATGATTCATAGGGTGCAGGATAAGTCCATCTGTAGAATATACTGATGGAAATATTTCACTGCTGTATACAGAAGACTGCTGTTATATAACTTTTTCTTCTGTGTTTAATTGTTCATCCTATTTGGAGGGTTCATTCCATTGTTATTCATGGAGTTGTGGTTATTTTAGTTCCTCTCTAGAACGTGTTTTTTTTAGCAGTCTGTGTAGGGTTGGTTTTGTCATTATGAAATTCTTTAGTTGTTCTTTGTCTTGTAAGTATTTTACTGCTCCGCTATACTTGAAAGCGAGATTTGCAGAGTTTATCAGTCAGGGTTGGAATTTGTTTTCTTACAAGACTTGTTCCATTCTCTTCTTTACTTGACAGTTTGTGAAGAGAAATTTGCCATTTTTCTGGTAGGTTTTCCTTTAAGTGTGATCTGTTTCTTTTCTCTAGCAGCTTTTACTATACTGTTCCTGCACTGAATTTCTAAGATCTTGATTACTATAAGTCTGGGTGTGGTTTTAAATTGGGTTGATGTTATTTGGAGTAGTATATGCTTCGTTTACCTGAATGTCAGATAGTTTCCCCAGATTTGGGAAGTTTTCTGGTATTAATTCTGCCCATATTCCTTTTATATTATTTGTATTGACTTTTTCTTTCTCACTGACGCTAATTAGTCTCACATTATTCCTCTTTGCATTGTCCTTCAGATAATGAATTATTTTTTCCTGCATCCTAGTTGTTTTTAAGAGATATTTTCTTACCTTTCACTAAGCTGCACTGGTGTCTTCAAGGTCTGCAAGTCTATTTTCACTTTCATTCAAATGGTTTTGCCAACTTGTGATTGAAGTTTGAATTTCCTGTATAACACTTTGAATTTGCTTCATGCATTCTATTTCTTTCTTATATTGCTCATTCAAGAGTTTCATCATTTTTCTATTCTCGTCTATTTTCTTTTTGTCAGTGTCTTGTTTAGGAGCATTATTTCTTTCATTATAGTTAGCATTTCTTTTTTTCTTCATAAATTATTTCTGATCTGATTTCCTCTATCCCTTTCTGTAGTCGTTTCTTTGCTTCAGATGCTATTATTTCAGAGATTTCAGGTGTGTGATTTCCAATTTTTTCTATGCTATTACCTCCTGCATTTTCTCTGGGGGAGGGGCTTGGGGCCTGAAACTGCATTTTGCTTCTTCTCTTTGTCATTTGTATAGCCCTGCCTTCTGACTTTTCGTGTACAGCTCTGGCATAGTTCTTACCTTAGCACCAGGTCTGGACATACTGAATTCAAATTAATTCAGGTTGGTGTGTCTTGGGTCTGGCTTCTGAGCTCTACTTCTTCTTGCTGCAGCCCTTGGAGGTGAACGGGCTGTGCCACTCTGTCAAGCTGTTCTGCTCCTGGATCAACTGGATGGGTCTTGCCTGTAGCCACTCTGTAGGGAGTTCTGCTGCAGGGTTCCACACCGGGCATGTCTGATGGATGAAGTCCCACTCATATGCTGGACCTAGAATGCTGAGTTGAATGAATTGCTGGCAGGCCCTGGGTGGTTCCACTCACCTGCTGGGCCTGGATGCTGAATCAAATGAGTTTCCGGTGGGGCCTCTGATTTTACAATTAAATCTTGCCATCAACTTGTCTTTAAACATAGCTTTGCCCACAATTTTAATTTTATTGTACAATTTGCTGTGATTATTTTGATGAATCATATTAGCTCAGGGGAAGTTTTAAATTTTTTTTATAGTTCTTATGGGTCAAACCCAAAGCCTTGTGCATATAAGCAGACTGTGTAACACTGAGATATATCCCCAGATTTAGCTTCCATTTTAACTTTAATAATGACGTCATTTTCATATTTAACAACATATTGGGCAGATTTCCCAGCATTTTAAAATATTATATTCAATCCAGTTATACATTAGACAAGTCCACTACAATTGGTAGTCAGAAGAGTACAGATGTCATTACCAGTGACCACGGCATGAAAGTGACAGGAGTTATCAACATAGTGAGAAAAATTTTGTGGGAAAACAGCATGAAAAATTATTCAAAATAAATTGTGTACACTGTTGCCTCATTTATGGTATGATACAAAATTGATGCATATATCCATAAAGGAAAATAATCTTTGTGTGGGCAAAGACATGCAAATTATTTTAAATAGATGCAGATCACATTTTACATCAGGGCCTTACAAACATTTGCTGCAAAGGGCTGAATAGTAAATGTTTAAATTTGCAAGTCATGTCTCTGTAGCACTGCTCAACTCTGTCCTTGAGTACTCAGTCATAGATAATAAGGAAACAAATGCAAGTGGCTAAGTTCCAATGAAACTTTTTGCCAAAACAGGCAGGAGACCTGATTTTTGACATGAGAATAAAAGTTTGTAAGTTTTGTTCTGTCTTGGTGTGTGCAACTGATACATTAACAAGAGAAAAGAATGTTTGGAGAAAACCACTAAAATATTATTAAAAATAAATGTTATGATTTTGTTTCAATTGGCTTAACAGCAGAAGAGCAATTTTAACGTTTTCAACTTTTTGGATTCTGGAACCTGGACTCCACTCACATCAAAATACTTGCTCCCCACTTGGTTCCCCAGTCACAGGAGTTCACTGTGCCATGTGCATCTTTAACAAGTTCTTAGAATGTTTTCTCTCTTGGTGACTCTCTTAGGCACACTATATATCTTCAGTCCCTTTCCTCTGTAGTCCCATGTTCTCCTTGAGCAGAAAATTTGGGAAACCACTGGATGTTACAGCACAGATTCTCTTATGTCCTGAGTCCTCACTGACCTTGAAGGGCTAAGGCCAAGATATTGGCAATCCTTGTAGCTCTTCCTTTTCTCTAATTTTTGGTCTGTAAACTTATGTTCTTAACCTTGCATAAGAAAAGCCTAGTGATACTATTCCTCTATAACATAGGTACTTGAGCTTTGCATCACTGTCTTTCTGAGTATCAAACATCTTAGACTTAACTTGGAATTGCTATTAACTATCAGTCATTGATATTTTAGTAAATATCTATAGAATGTGATAAAAGCAGTTACACATGTTTACATAGAGAACAAACTGGTCAAGCAATGGCTGTGATTCATCCAGATGGCTGACACTGACAACAGTTTTACAAAGCACTGTGTGTGGCTTCAAAGTAAATCTTGAAGGGATTTGACCAATCTTGGGAAATAAAAAAGTTCCATGTTTTGTTATGCAGATCTTGCTTTAATTTGCCCTTAACCACCCAGCAGAAAAGCTTAACCATGAGGCATAAAACGTAAAACTAAATTAGTATGCTGAGCTGTAAAAGGCTTAAATCAACCCATGACACGCATATAATTGAATGTATATATTGGCTTGTTTTTTTGGAGAAAAGAGGATTTAAGCAAGAAACCCTGTCCTTCATGCTTCTGCTTTCCTAACCTAGTGTGGTTTATGCTTCATCAGTCCTTGTGCATTGGTGTGCATTTGGAAGGAATCAGGTGGCTGCAGGGAGTCTGGAGAACAGCTAAGCCATGGTGAATGCCTGAACACACAGAGCACTCATCCCGTTTTGAGTCCCTTCCTAGCCATATTTTACAGGAGCCTCTCACTTCCCTTCCTTCCATTTTCTTAACAGCACATCTTAACACTGTGATGCTTCAGAGATGAAGCCTGATTGAAATGTGGACCCTTGCTTGGCTTAAAGTCCCTGTTAGTATGCTCTGAGTAAATGTGATAAATAGGCTTTGTGTCTCTGTAGGTGCTCCTCAATGTAAATTGATTATTGCTGCCCAGGGGAGTGAGCTGGGCCTGAAAACAGGAAGAGAGATTACTTGAAGCGTGACAAGGCCATATTCTGTAAACGAGGGACATATATCACTGGCACATAAGAGAGTCACATTGCCAGGAAGACCCTCAATGCTTGGAAAAGATCTCTCATCCCATGGTGGCAGTTCAGGCCCCTAGCTCAACTCTACTTGTTCCCTCTAAAAAGGCTCTTTTATTCAAATTTGACAAAATAATTACTACTACCATTTGGCTTTGAGTGACTCAATTATAACTGTTGTCACTTGGCTTAGTAATTATTAAAATTATGGTTTGGGCTCAAGGCCAGTTCACTCTTTCCTCTCTTCCCCATGGAAGCAAGGAGAGAGACTTTTATAGGAAAATAGATGATGATTCAGGAGCCAGGTTGTAGCACTTCATTTTAAATGACCTCAGTCAATGGGAAAATAAACCTGAACAGCATGGCTGAGAAAAAGGCTAAATTTTCTTCTCACTCTTTAAGGAACTTGGCACCTGGAAACTATACTATTGTTTTCATTCTAGCCTATCCATTAACAAAATAAGCCTATTTTTCATTTAAGCTCTTATTCTTGTGTTAAGCTTACTAGAATTTGTTATAAACTGGCTGTTATTTATTCCATAATGTTTGGGTTTAAATAGAGCAAATCTGGATTCTTCACACCTTCTCAGCTTGGTTTTGCTGGAAAGAAATGCTGGTTGTGGGAGGCATAGAGAATTTTACAACATGATTTTCCTAAGTTTCGAGGTTTTATCAGAGTTTCATTACTAGAGCTCCTGATTATATAGAAGATGGCATTCAATAGACAATATCAGTAACTTTCATATTCTGGCTATTTTTTTTGTTGCCTTGAGTAATCTTGGTTAAATTCATTTAATTTTAATAGTCATGATTTCTTCACTTCTAAATAGGATGTGTTCCTTATGGAGCATATATAAGAATCGGGTGAAGGACCAAAACAAAACAAAAAAGAAAAGCACATGTCAAACAGAAAACATTTAAAAATGGTAAGAATTAATTCAACTATATTGATAATCTCTGAAAGTGTGAAAGGTATAACAAAAGATAAATACTGAATGCATAAAAATGAGACCCAATTATATTTTGTCTATAAAAAGCCCTAACTTAATAAATACCTAGATGAAAAGTAGAAGGATGGAGAAGAGCCAACACTATGCTAACACTAATCAAAAGAGAGCTAAAGCACTGTGTTAGTTTGAAACAAAGCAGACATCAGGTAAAAACAACTATTAGAGATAAAAAAAAAAGACTACATAAAAAGACAGAAACCAATTCTCTAGGAAAAATTGTATATAACAGCAGTACATCAAAATATAGGAAGCATTAACTGATAGAACCTCCCGGAGAAAACCACAAATGCACTACTGTAGTGGGAGTCTTCAACACAACTCTCTTTTCAGTAATCAATAGATCAAGCAGGCAGAAAATTAGAAAGGAAATGGCTAAGTTGAGCTCCACTATCAATCAACTTGATATAGTTGACATTTTTATAATATTTCTTTCAACAACAGTAGATTGAACAGTCTTCTCAGGCTTCAATGGAATATTCACTAAGACAGACCACATTCTGGCCCATAAAACACACTTGAACAATTTTAAATGCTCAGAAATCCAAGAAAGTACAACCTCACATCATGACGAAATTAATCTAGCAATAAATATCAGAAAGATGACTTGATAATTTTTGAGTGTGGAAGAATGAAGAACCACATGGAACACAAAAATAAAACAATGTGCATGCTAAGAAAATTGAGCTATGTCTTTTAGTGTATCAGTGAAGGGGTATATTAGCCATCTTTGTGTTACTATAATCAAGTACCTGAGGCACCTAGCTTATGAAAAAAAGAGAATTATTTAGCACACAGTCTTGGAGGGTCAACATTCAAGACCAGTCGTTCCTTTTGCTCTGGCAAAAGGAGAGAGTGGCAGAAGGTATCTCTTCACAGAGGGAGCACCTATAGGTACAAGTGGCATATCTTCAAGCACGAAGCAGAGAGTGTGAGTCTGGGGCTCCACAGCCGCTTCGGAGGGCAAACCTGCAGTGACTCAAGAACTGCAGGAGCAGAAGCTATGCTTCTGAAAGGTTACATATTGCCTCGATCATCACCACCATAGGGACTGAGCCTCCAATAGTGAGTCTTGGCAGTTACACAGGCTGCCTTCTGCCAATGACTATAAAGAGAGAAATATTTAAGATACAGCTGCTTATTCTTACTGAGAAAGACAGTAATAATGCTCTTGTATATCCTTGCAGAAGTTGACTTTCTTCACAAATATATTCAATCTCATTATATATGGAATTGTCTATATTTACAATTTCATCCAAATTTGAAAATATATTGGTAACTCAAGAATTAACCATTATGGAACTTTTGGTCTTTGCGCACACAAGGCAGGGAAGTATCTGAGCCATGTATGCTTCACAGCTTGCAGCTGAAGTAGAGGCAATATTGACCTTCTTTAAGCCGCCATACTGTTAATAGGGTCTTATGCATGGTCTGCTTAGTGATGCACTTTTTGCACATTTCTGTTTTTCACTGGTGAGTTTACTACTTGAAAGGGTCCTAAAACAGTGCTAATGTACTGTATATGTTTGCTGTGTGCAAGAAAAGCCATAATGTGCCTTACAGAGACAACGCATGTGTTAATGAGTTTAGCTTAGACACGCGTTATATTGCTGTTGGCTGTGAGTCTGAAGTTTGTGAATCAACAATATCAAGTGCAATTTCTTCAAGAAGATATGGGCAAAACAAGGTTGTGTGTTGTTCCTTTGATGAAAAGTTGAGAGACTTGAAGGAATCTAAACTTCCATTTTCTCTAGAAGCAATGGTTTAGTTTGTGCTAATGCAGTGTTTGTGGTGACTTTATAAAACATAGCTACCTCCCATAAAGAAAATCCATTGTTTATACAAACAAAACAGTGGTTCTAAAATACTAGGGCAATTTCCACAATATTCTATTAGGATATCTAGTATGTATTGGTCACACTGTTATTTATGGAATTTAAAAAAACAAATTCAAAAGAAGAAAATTCATTGGACAAATATTTATGAAGCTTTTGTATGAGCCTGATTTGTTCTAAGCAGTGGGGATGTAGTGGTATATATATCAAAGTCCCTGCCTTTCTTCTTGTGCAGGTTGTATTCTCATAAGGGCAAAGAAAGGTGCATAGTAATATATAAAACGCTGGTGGTGTAAATGCTATAAAGAAGTCTTACATGTTTTAGTGCATGGACTAAGTAAATAAAATACAGAGAAGCCAACTAGGTTGTTTAGGAAAAAATAATTGCAAATGAAAATGTAAGATCTCATCTTAGATCTTTCTGGCTTCAAAGTCTATTCATCTATTCTATATTTGATTCTTTTTTCACATAGTATACTGTCTTGAGACAGAGAACTGCTCTAGCCCCTGTGGGGAAATTATTTCAAAATGCAATCATTTAATGCCATACAACAGTGGTTCTTGGGCCAGACTCAAGAATGACTCAGCATTACAAGTGCCAGCCTGGCAAGCTCAAGGACCTGAGTTCAATCCCCAGTATTGCATACACTGCTGGCCTATGCCATGCTGGCAACCAAAACTGGGCATGGTAGTGCACGCCTATAAGCCCAGAGAGGAAGATCACTTTGAGTTTGGGCTGCATAACCAGACCCTGAAACAAATAAATAAATAAATCCTAAATTAAAAAAAAAAAAAAAGAAACAACAAACAAAACAGTGATTCTCAAATACTAGGGCAATTTCCACAATATCCTATTAGGATATCTAATTGACAAGATCAGAGATGATACTTAATCATGGAGGAACTCTAAAACCTGTAACTTTAAATAAGCGAAAGTTCCAGGCCTCCAAGTTACTACCTCAAGATCTATGCGGGAAAATGAAAGACCTTATTTCTTAACTGCCAACGGTCAGATTGATTGCTCAGCCTCATCCTACCATTGCATCTTAAGATTTTTTCCTAGAGTGAATATGCTTACTTTGGATACCGTTGCATCCTCTCCTAGCAACTTCTTCCTTTCATACTTTTGAGGGTTCAGGAGTTGAGAAATCTGAGGGGCAAAAAAAAAAAAAAAAAAAAAAAAACAGCAAAAAACATAGAGGAAAAAAATGTGCGCTGGAGATCCAAAGGATCCAGTTAAAAGCCTGACTCATTACAGTGTCCCACAAGAGTCCACATTGGGAGTGTAAAGGGTTTGTCCTGGAAGCCAGGAACTGGTGCCTAAGGCGAGGGTGAAGACTGAGCTCCTAGCCGGGTGTGGTGGCTCACGCCTGTAATCCCAGCACTCGGGAGGCTGAGGCAGAAGGATCGGTGCGAGTTCGAGACCAGCCTGGGCTACAAAAGTGAGCTCAAGGCCAGCCTGAACTGCATAGTGAGACTCTGTCTCAAAAAAGACAAAAAAAAAAAAAAAAAAAAAGACTGAGCTCCTCTGAAGAAACAAAGTGAACCTTCCTTCTTCATTTCCCTTTTACAGCATTCTGCTCACAATCCTCCCCAGGAGAGTCTTCCTGCCCAGAACCGTGCTGGATGTTGGGTATTTCTTGCTCACGTTGGCATAAGCAGTTGATTGTCCCAGTATCTTTTCTCTTTATTCTTTCTTTTACTGTCTACTGTTTTTATTTCTGGTAGACTCTGTATATATAGATATCTTCTAAAAATGCTTTGTTATTAAATGTTGCATTTTACAAAGGACTTTTACCATCTGTTACCTCGTTTAAAACATTCCATGAACTTTATTTCATGGATGAGTAAACTCATGCTCAGAGAATTTGTTTTGATGAACTTATCCAGGTCATAGATCAAAACTGCTGTCTGTACCATTCCTTCCTCCAGCGGTGATGCTGGTATGAAGGTCACGATGCTATGAGACTCAATGTTGTCCTTCAGTTAGTGGGTGACAAAATTGGTGTTTAATTTGTGCTATGGAATCACAGAAGACATAGTTTTTGGAGGACACGTATTGTCCTGGACATTGTTAATGAAACCCAGTCCAAGTAACACAAGAATGGCTGTTTATTGAGTGACAATTCTGTCACAACCATTAAAACAAAGTAGTTCATCTCACATCCCCAAATATCTTGTCAGGTTAATTTCACCTGAGGTCTAAGAACATGAATAACTTGAGTAAGCACAACTAAGCTTAAAGGAGCCTAATGCTTAGAAAAATAGCAGAAAAGACAGATGTTTGATTTGGAGTGATTTTGAAATTTGTCTGTATTGATTGCTACTCTAAAGTGTATAGAAATTTTAAATATCATTTATGGTTTAAAAAGTTGGCACATAAGAAAGCCAAGATGTTGTTTAACTTGTCTTGCATATACAGGAGAAAACTTATTTATATTGATTTAAAGAGAAAGTACCAATTTCCTGCTTAAGCAATTTAAACTCAAACATTAATATTAGGCCAAATATTAATATTAGGTCATCTCTCACTGTGGGAATTCATTCATCAGGAAAAACTTTACTCTGCCCAGCACTGCTTCTCTCTTTTGAGCCATACTACTGATCACATGTACTGCAAAAATGTATTAACTAAAAAAAAAAAAAAAACATTGAAAAATAAACAATGAGTTCTGGCCATTTCTACCCCACATACATCAACTTTGTCTTATTTGAACATTGCACCACACTGTCTGTAGAAATACTGCCAGGAAAAGAATGCGACTTGTTTCATGAAATCTTGTCAGTGTTCCTCCTTCCCTGCTCCATAACAGAACTTGCCCTGTGTTCTAAATTCTGTCTCTATGGCAAACAAAACAGAGGTTGTCCACTATAACCAAGTTAATCCAGCAGGTAAGGATCCAATGAGTATGGTTACTTGAAAACCCTCTGGGAGGCAATTTGCTAAGTAATGTAATGTCCCTCATTTCCGACTTTTCAAAAGGAAGAAAGACTTCATTAAAACATTACTTCTGGAAAGAGAGAGCTTAAAAACTCAACAGGAGGAAGGAAAGTTAGTACCCAGCTGTATTTGTTGTGAAAAATAGTAAGTATCTAAAACGATTTAACTTCAAGGAATCTTGACATAGACTATTTTCAGTGCGGTCACCAATTAAAGAAGGAACAGGATAAAATGCATATTTAATAGAGATAGACTAATGTAGAATGAAGAGTTTTTGCAATTTAACTTTTGAAAGTAGGCTTGTTCTCAGTCATTGTGCACACCAGAGTAAGAATAGCAACAGAATGACTCCTTCTTTATGCCTTGTCTAGTTTCTCCTCCATTTGGCACCATCAGTGGCCTCTCATAGCCCACTAGCCATGCAAATCCCAACCACTGAGCTCCCACACACTCCCTGAGTCTAGGCTCATACACTTTGGCCATGGGAAGTGCCCTTGAGGATGGATTTGGGATCCAGATTCTAGGATCTGGGTAGGAAATTCAGGGATCCTGGAAAGCAGCATCAGCATGTATGGGGATGTTCTGGACCCTGGCTTCCAGGTTCTCTTCTATGGGAGAGGTCCCCAGAGAGTGCTAAATAGAGGCCAGGTAAGATAACCCCATTGCAGGTGAGAGGGGAGTGTGGTGCTGTGGTCCAGAATGCAAGAGAACTACTTTCACCCGTGAATGGCTCCAATTGGGTAGAAGGGATTAGGTAGCCAAGGAAAAGAATGGGAAATAAGACCTACGGTACACTTTGGACTAATACATTAAAGTTATACCACAAAATATTTTAACTCAAAGTAGGAAAAGTTATCTCTGTTCTTAGACTAAGCTGTAGCAAGCAGTGCAATGGAATGAGACAGGACTTAAAATGCAAGGTTTGTAAAGGTAGTGTTGGTGCTGCTGTGGTGTTTCATAAGTCCTGCTCTACTTAGATGTGGAGTAGAAAAAGTTTGTAAATATGAACTACATGGGGAGACTACCAATTCAGTAGACCAAAACCCGAGAGATGTGGGGTAGGTGGGGTGGGAGGTTGAGGCTGCACTGAGTTATGTTCAAGTGTGCTGCATTTCTGTGTATGGTTTCATTAGATGAGTCCTTAGCCCTCAGAAATCTTGTTTTGGGTACGAAGAATCAAACTCCGGACCTTGCACTTGCCAGGCAGGTGCTTGTGCCCTGAGCTATATCCTTGGCCTCCAAAAATCTTGATACTGTAAGACACCACCACCTCTGAAATTCTTTCTATCACAAAGGTTCAGTACATTTATGAAACTGCAAGTAGGTTCTATCCTTGAAAAAATGTCAAAGAAAACGAGAAGTCTGGCTAAATGAATTGTTCTTCACTAAAAATTTGAAATTTTGTGCCACTCAAGCATCCTAAGTATATTTAAAAAGACACATTTTCTTTCACTTAGTTCATTTACTACAATTTTGCTCCTCATAGAAGATATCACAGTTAGCTATTTTTTTAGGTTAAGAAATACATAGTTGTGGTTTAAAAAATCAAAGTGTGAGCATAAGTTGGAAATTATTAATATTTCTCCCATTTTTGCAACCAATTCTATGATCAAGTATAATATTAATATTTCTTTTTATGTACATAGAAATTTTACATATATAGATACCTCTTTTAGTTATGTCCTCTTTGAGTTAAGATTTTAGTTGAATAGTAACTAACACTAAAGGTATACAATATAAAGGAGGTTTAAAGAATGCCAATAAAGTGAATGCCATCTCTTGAGCTAAGGAGTGGAAAATGCTGAATTCATTCAAAAGTCTCAGTGCTGCTTATCTCTTCTTCTAAAACCTAATAAAACATTATCTCCAGCACCTTCTTTGCCATTCCTATTTCTTTCCCTATAGATAGTTCACTTCACAATAATGTGTATCTAAGTATTACATTGTTTGTTATTTCAAATAGTTATAAACTAAAATATTACATATGCATCATTCTTATTTTAAATTTCTATTGGTATTAGATTTCATTGATGTCTTCTTGTTTAATTTCATTTTCTTATTTCATTTTGTTATTAAGGTTAGAGAACACAAAATCATGGTAAGAAAAAAAAAAACAGCATTGGAAACGATAAAAGATTTCACTAAACAAAAGGTTGCTATAGTAATAACTTGATGCTATTTTCAAATTAGCTGCTCAGGTTACCAGATATAAATGTGTAAGAGCTATTAAAGAAAAGAAAAAACAAACAACAACAAAGAAGTTATTAGAAATACAAAAAAGGAAAGAAAAACAATCAGTTAAAATATTTTAAGCATTAACTAGTCCTTTGAAAAGACCAGCAGAAATCGACAATTATCCAAGCTACTCTGCATATAGGCCTAAATATATCTGTTTCCCTTCTTTCATTTGTTCATTTTCCTCCTTTTTGCAATTTTTTAATCAGCCCACTCCTATTACTTCAATGGTTTCTGTAACTCTTTTAACAGGAACACTGCATCTACATTTAATAAGTATCTTCACCTTCAAAAAGACACCCCAAATTGAAAATTTTCTTTTCATTTGCTTCCCTTCAATTTCATTTTATCTTTTATTTTTATCAGTATATTTGCAGTGCCTAATGATCATGGCACATTTTCATTTTCTTTTCATTCCCTTCTCTTTCTCCCTTCCCTTTTCCTGTCATTTATTTATTTATTTGTTTGTTTATTTATTTATTTATTGTGGCTTCCTTTGCCCACCCTGGGGGCAGAGCTGGCATGTCACGTGGTGTGAGGATCAAATCATGGTCCCCGCGATGCCTAAGTTTGCCTAAACAGGCACTTAGCTCGGCTGAGCTATCTCGCCAGCTCCTTCAATTTATTTTTTTATTTTCTTTAAAATGAGTACAAATTAGAATTGAAACAAAAAGTACAAGTGATGCAGATTTTCACTTAACAAAGTAATCTGAATTTCACAGTTTCTGTTGTGATACAAGTGTTGTCTTCCAACCACATTACCAGGTAAATACACGTAAAATTGGAAGAAAAGAGAAAAAAAAATCAAATACATAGGAAATTAAGAAAGCAGAAAGGAGAAACAATTGAAAAAAGGAGACAAAACATACTGAAGCACTAACTGCTCCTTTCCATAGACCAGGCAAAGTGTACACAGTACAGTTGCCCAGATCGTCCTACTTAAATATGTAGAAAAATCTCTTATCCGCACTCCCTCTCCTGTCCATCTCCTCAACTCGATAGCTCTTTCCTTTTGAATAAGTTCATTCCCTTTTACCAGTGTCTATTGTATCCTTCAGATTCCATTTTTCTCTTTTAGGTTCTCACACTAAGGAGACAATACAATGTTTACACATATGGTTCTGACTTGTTTTATTTAAGAGTATATACTCTAGTTGCATCTATTTACTGACAAAAGACTCAGTGGAATACTACTCATCCATAAAGAATGATAAGTTTGAAGACTTCATATATAAATGGATGTATATTGAACATATACTCATTAGTGAAATAAACCAGACCTATATGTGTAAATATCGTGTAGTCTCCCTAATATAAGAACTTTAAATAAGAAAACAAGAACATAAGGGCATAATACAGCTGAATGTGCTATGGATTAAACAACGAAGTGACTGGAAGCAGACAAAGCAGAAAACATGTCAATAGTAAAACCATACACTTATGTACACAGGATGAATCAGATATTGCTCTCAAGAACCTTCAAAAGATTCAGCATATTGATTACAGCACAATGTAATGCTAAAATTATGTTTGGAATACATGTCACTCTTGTCTTTTTGATATGTACTGCTCCTGGTGTAAACTCAGTTACTGTTATTCTCTCAAGAGTAGTACTTGAAAATAAGACACTGGGCCAAAAACCATATTCTTGACAGGCTACAATTTTGTATCTCCTTGAATTTCCAAATATCTGTGTCAAAATTGTGTAACTGCTTATATCACATTGTATGGAAAGTTATCAGAATATCACTGATGGTCAGAAAATATCATTTACAAGCTAAGTCAAAGATATTTGATACTCAGAAAGCCAGTGATGATAAGCCCAGTACCTATGTTATAGAGTAATAGTATCACAAAGCTTTTCTGCTGGAGGGTTGAGAATGTAAGTTAACAGACCGACAATTGGAGAAAAAGAAGGGCTATAAGGATAGCCAATATTTTGGCCCTAG
>PVJA010042674.1:0-17111 GCA_004027025.1 Myocastor coypus | reverse complement strand
TACACAAGTGAGCTCAGGGCCAGCCTGAACTGCATAGTGAGACCCTGTCCCAAAAAGACAAAAAAAAAAAACAAACCAGACTTCTCTTACCAAATAAGTTCCTTTTACCAGCCGGGCGTGGTGGTGCACGCCTGTAATCCCAGCACTTGGGAGGCTGAGGCAGGAGGATCGATGTGAGTTCAAGACCAGCCTGGGCTACAAAAGTGAGCTCAAGGCCAGCCTGAACTGCATAGTGAGACTCTGTCTCAAAAAGAAAAAAAAAAAAAAAAAAAGTTCCTTTTACCAAACAAAGCTGTGACATTGTATTTTCAGCTAAATTGAGGATTTTATGAGAGGCTAAATTTGTACATTTATTCACTGAGGAAATGTTGAAGATACTGAAAAAAATGAGAACCCATGCAGGACACATCTCTTAGATGATGGTACTGCTGTGTTTCATTAACTTTTTAGTCAATCATACAACAGGATTATAAATACAAAGTCCTAAAGTGGTTAAGGAAGTAAGCTAAGTGAGAAGTAGTACAAATAATAAACTGAAAAATGAGTGTGTGTTCCTACTTGAAACACATCTAACCAGAGCTAGCCATATAACAAAAAGAAAAATGAAAACATGAGGGCTCCTGTTCAAAAGAAAAATGAAATATAAAAATAAAATATAAAATGTTTTCCTTCTTCTGTGGTCAAGCTGAAGTGGGTTATCTGCTACTTAATGTGACTTTCCCTTGGGCTCAAGAATCTTGGTTGACAAGTATGCCCCTTAACAGGGGCCTGAGCCTCCGATCTTGTATGCTAGCAGCCGCCAGCTTCTCCATTTCCTCTCTGGCAGCACATAACTCAGACTCTGTGGGCTGACTGAAGAAGTGGATGTTGAACCTGGTGTTTCCTCTTCCTATAGGGCCATCATTTCAACCCACAGCAATTTGGCAACCTCCTGGATTACAGCTCAAAACAGGGATAGGGGGGTCCGGCGGGATGGCTCAGTGGTCTAAAGCGCCTGCTTGGGAAAGCTTGGGCAGCTTCAGGGACCGCGGTTCAATCCCCAGCAACACATGCTGCGCCAGCCCTGCCCTCAGGGCAGGCTGAACCTGCCATAAAAATGAGTGAATAAACAAACAAAGGTTCTGAAACAAAAAAAATAAATAAAATTAAAAAAAAAAAAAAAAAAGGGATGGGCTTGGTCCTTTGCCTGGGGGCAGTGGGAAGGCCTTCCCTCTACTCTGTCATACACTAGACACACAGAGCAGTGCCAGCCAGAGCAGGGAGGGCTGCCCCTTTGCCTTGTCTGAGGATGCTGGGGGACAATGCTTGCTTGAGCCCAAGCTTCCCCTGTGGGTGCATAAGCCCCTGCTCAGAGACAGAAAGTGGCAACAGTCACTCTGTGGGGATGAAAAGGAAGCCAGACAGGGCTAAGAAAACCATAAAACTATTAAGCCTATTCCAGGGAGTGGGGTGAGCAAGAGAATGTGAGACCATGCGCAAACTGAAACTTGGTAGATGCCTAACTGTACCACAGGACTTCAAATATCACACCCAAATTCAAAGATAAAATTATTAAGCACTTCAGGGTCCTGGGGAGATAGCTCAGTGGAATGAGCACTTGCCTAGCAAGAGCAGGGTCCTGAGTTCAATCCCTGGTACTGCAAAAATAAAATGAAACAAAATAAAATGCTTACTGTTTACAAAAAAAAATATTAAGCATTTCAAGGTGGTGACCACAAAGCATTAAACCCCAGCATGGGCCCTTCTTAGTGAGGACCTTCTGGCTTGCACTGGCCCATGATGTCCTGATCTTACTTGGTATCAGCACATTCCTGACACTCAGCTAGTGTACCAGGAAAGTGAGCTAAGTGTTCATAGTCTTTCCAGTTTCGCAGAAGAAGAATGAAGTACAAACTTCTGTGTGAAGTTTCATTTGTTTCTTGCAGTGTTGGGGAACTAATCTATGACCTTGCACATGAGCTAGAACGCTAATCCCTGAAATGAACTTCTAATCATTAAAAGCAATAAATATTGACATTATTTTTTATAAAACATTATATAAGAAGAAAAATGAAAGAAGGTGCAAGGAAAATCCACATGTTAGTGGCTCAGTTTGCTCACAGTTAAGTAAGATCAGTGAGACGTTAAGAAAATCTTTTTTGCCAGGTGTGGTGGCACATGCTTGTAATCCCAGCATCAGGGAGGCTAATGAGCTCCATAGTGAGTTCAAGCCCACCCTGAACTATAGAGCAAGGTCCTGTGTCAAAAACAAAAAATAAGCAACAAAAAAAGAAAACCTTTTTCAGCAGAACTCCTATCATCTAATCCTGAAAAATAGTAGGCATTATAATATTTGATTAAATGAATGAGTTTTTGAAAAAGGTAAAACAAATCAAATGAGTGTTAGACATCATATTTACATCTTGTACTCTGAATAACTACTACAAAGACAACAATATGCAATATTTTAATTATTATAACTGTCCTAGGGGGCTGGGGAGATAGCTCTGAGGCACAAGTGCCTGCTGGGCAAGTGCAAGGTCGTGAGTTCGAACCCTGGTCCCACAAAAAAAAAAAAATAATAACTGTCCTACTCACCTGTTTTGAAATTGTCTCATTGCTATTTCTTTCTATTAAAATTAATTTTTAGAAAAAGTGACAATGTTAATAATTACATACTTTGTGTCAGGAAATTGCATTATGTACTTTGCATATATTATCTCATTCAATATCTACTAATAATGGGAAATGTTATACAGAGTTTACTATGCGCCACACATTGCTATAAGAGCCTGCTCAAAATCACAGTACTAATAAGTGACTGATGCAGAGTGTTATTCTGAGTTCAAGACATAAATCATTACCTCATTCTACCACATGTATTCTTTCTCTAATTAGGGACAGAAAAATTAAGACTGTGTAACCTGCTAAAGATTATTAAACAGAAAAAAAAGATTATTGACTGGTATAGCCCAAACTATAAAGCATACTTAAGGAGTGAGCTTTTTCTTCCTTTGTCTCCACTTTGGGACAGTGCACGTCTGATACATACAAAATGTTATCGAAGTCACTAACCAGGTAGTATAGGTTAAAGTTTATCGAGGTAACAATAAATAAACAAATAAAAAACATACACAGTATACAGGACCCTTATTGAATATCTGTTGGCTCCCTTGAACCTACCTTGCTAGGGAACTGCTGTATGACCTGGGGAATGTAGCTTAATCCTGATGGCTTTTTCTGTAAAGACACCACCACAAAAAGTTCAAATAACTGCTGTTCTTGGAGTTCAATAAGATCCCGCTCCAAAGTCTGGTAGTGAGGATTCCTCTTGGAAGGCTGCAGCAGCTGTGCTAAGCGCTTGTGGCGATCTGTAATGAAGTCACAGAACAAGGTTTGCCCCTATGGTGCTGTTTTCCTCTAGCCAGAGAGGTTATGACCTATGTAAGAGTAATCTTCACAGTCATTGCTCAGTGAATGTAGACTAACCAGTATCTGCTTCACACACTTACCTGTTAGGCAATGAAATGCTCAGGAGACAAGTGCAGATTCTCACAAACAACCAGGTTCAATCTACCTCCAACCAGCAGTGACCAGGTTCAATCTACCTCCCACCAGCAGTGAGTTAGACTGGGACTCTATATCCCAAATGATACACTATGTACACCCAACACACACTGCATGCTATCCCGTCTTTAAGGCAACACAATAGGACACAGTAAAAGGCTTGCAAAATTCAATGGACTAACTATAGATATTGCTGGGAAGGTCACAAAATCATGGGAGAGGTAAGAATTTGAAAATCGAACTGAGTCTATAGAAAAGAGATGAGTTACTAATCTAAACTGATCCAATGATGAAAATATGTAATATAACCATTGTTAAATTAAAAAAAGTTTCTTAAAAAAAAGAGATAAGTTTAATAAAATTAAATGAAAATCTATCTTTGTACTACACTTTGCCTTTCTCTCCTTGGCAAATGTTATTAATAATGAAAACATGCTTGTATGCTAAACCCATAGGGAACATGAAGTAGAAGAACATACCTATTAACAGACGACTACTTTAAAGAATCAGGCTATGGCAGCATGTTTGTCCTTTCATTTTATTTATTTATTGATTGATTGATTGATTGATTGATTGTCTTTTTGAGACAGGGTATCGCTATGCAGTTCAGACTGGCCTTGAGCTCACTTTTGTAGCCCAGGCTGGTCTCGAACTCAAACTGATCCTCCTGCCTCAACCTCTTCCCAAGTACTGGGATTATAGGTGTTTGCCACCTCACCCAGCTTTGTTTTTACTTTAAAAAAATTTTTTTTTAGACTTTATTTATTTATTTATTTACATTATGGTTGACTCAACCTGCCCTGGGGGTGGGGCTGGCACAGCACATGGTGCTAGGGATCAAACTTCAGTCCCTGCGGTTCCCTAAGCAGGTGCTTTAGACCGCTGAGCTACCTTGCTTGCCCTATGACAGCATGTTTTTAAAGCAGTATCCCCAAACTGAATAGCATCTATTTTCTATTCTTTTTTTTTTTTTTTTTTCAGGACTGAGGTTTGAACTCATGACCTTGCACTTGCCAGGCAGGCACTTATGCCCCTGAGCTATCTCCCCGGCCCCTTCTATTCTTATTTATCTCTAAATTCTGAACAGTTTAGAATATTCTTTACTAGCGAAATGGTATACTTGTAGAAGAAAAAGTTTACGTGTTTTAGAGATTTGTTTATGTGTCATTCTGAGTCACTGAGCAAGAGACTCATTCTCTGTTCTTTTTTTTTTTTGAGATATGATGTGTTCTTCCTCAGAAGAAGTTGATTATGTCTCAAAATACTAAACATACTTTTAAAATACAATGAGAAGTAGTCCCAAAATTATGCAAGACATTTAGTGCTCCAGGCAAAGCCTTAGTTACCCCAAAGGGCTAATTTCAAGTCAAGACCATTTTAGGTCTTGTTTTCTCTTAGCAACTGCACTAAAATAGTCATCCTCACACATCAGGGCTGAACTTTATGATGCTTTAAGTTTCACCTTTAGTCAGACTACTGAATTAAACATCTGAAGCAGCTCAGACTAGTGAAGGAAGCACAAGACTATTAATCATAAGATTACAGAGTGTCAGATTTGGAACTGTCCTGGACTCAGCCTTGATAATTCATGTCTCCTACTCTTCAGTGTGTATGGTATTTAACAGAAAATAATAACTCGCTATGAAAATGAACTAGATGAAGATACAGAGCACCATGAAGTGCCTGGACAAGTAGAGCCAGAAATGTATATTCTAACGGCAAAGCACAAAGCATGAAACATTGGAATATAACTGCCTGTGAATACAAACAGGTACTATTTCCTGTTTCTTTTTTTTTCCCAGTGCTGGGATTTGCATGTGGTAGGCAACCATTCTGCCACTGAGCTACACACCCAGTTCTTAAACATTTCTCTCTCTCTCCTCTTTTCTCTCTCTCTCTCTCTCTCTCTCTCTCTCCTCTCTCTCTCCTCTCTCCCTCTTGTCTCTCTCTCTCTCCTTCCTTTTACTAAATATTTCTTTTTTCAAACACAAAGATACTTAAGTCAATAATTATACTTGCATTACTATGAAAAACCAGGTCATAAGTAGAAAGTATTTGTCTCAGATGGCAATTCATACACTCTGTTGGGCTGCCACAAAACTATTGCATATGTGTCTGGACATGACACTCTGTGCTGCTCTTGTAAGACTGCGCTATCCTAAGAACCATATGGTTGGCCTCCATCTATAGAGCAATTTTAAATTCTGTCAATCACTGGTATACTAGTTTCCCAAAACGCAACAGATTTAGAAAATGAAGAAATGACCTACAAATGAAGCTTCTTATGGGGAAAAACAGGCTTAAGCACAAAGACAGAAGCCACCCCACCCATATCCGGGAACATCACAAGAAAGGGAGCAGCCCCACTGACTCACTCACTCTTTGGCAGATACTCGCCGTCACTTTCATTCCCACTGGCTTCACCTGCAAAGAGAAGAAGAACATCCATCTGTATTGCTCAACAGTAAGCAATACCTAAGGATGAGTACAAAGTAAATGCTCTGCAGGCCCAGAGACTAGGTACAAGGAAGAATGATTATAAACCATTTCTTTATGCCAAATTAAAGCAGTTGTCAAAGGAGAATACAGTGAAGAATACAGTTTCTGTTTTCGTTTTGTGGAAGGGGGGATTGAACTCAGGATCTTGCACTTGCCAGGCAAGCACTTATTCTACTGAGCTATCTCCCTGGCCCCCTACAGTTGTTATATCTGCAGAGGACACAGTAAATGCCTTAAACTGTGGCTAGTACTGAACCATATATTTAATATATTTTGTCTTCCATACTTTCTTTTATTATCAGTCTTTGCATCAAGATACATAGCAATGATAGCAGGTTTCTTTTTAAAGCTTAGTATTAAATATTAAATATCTTTCCCCATTTTTATTTTATATTACTCTCTGTCAAGAAAAAAAAAATCAAGGGACCTGGCGGGATGGCTCAGTGGTCTAAAGCCCCTGCTTGGGAAAGCATGGTGGCTTCAGGGACTGCGGTTCAATCCCCAGCACCACATGCTGCACCAGCCCTGCCCTTGGGGCGGGCTGAGCCAGCCATAAAAATGAGTGAATAAACAGGCAAAGATTCTGAAACAAGAAATAAATAAATAAATAAATAAATAAATAAATAAATAAATAAATAAAAACTCAAGTTATCTGAACCCTGGACACAGTTCCATGATTAGCCAGGCTATGTAAAAGTTGGTGGCTTTATTCTTCCTGCTGTGTAAAGCAGATCTAGGCCCTAGAAAGATGGACCAGGTTATAATTCTTGTGTGCTACAAAAATGCATGGCCTGTTATAAGTCAGGTTACAAAGTAAGGATGGGGGTAAAGGAGAGACATTTTTCTTTCAGGAAAAAGAAACAAAACCAATTTCTGCAGTGTTTCAGTCCATAATTTTTCCCAAAGTGGGTGGAGGAGGGGATAAAATCTCAACATGAGCTTCAAAGTTCTGTCTCTGAAAGGTCAAGTAGTTGCTTTGCCAAGCAGGGTGCTACAGAGCAGGGAGTGAGTCGGTTGGCCATCTGCACCCTCCCTAGCTGGGGAATGGAAATGGGAAGTCTATGCCCAGCGGCTGTCAGAGAGAGCTGACACATGATTGGTACTGATTCTCTAAGAGGTTTCTTGTAGAAACAGACAACTCAGTCTTCCTCTCATTCCAGCAAAGAAGTTGGTCTTTAAAAGCACTTAGGGGGCTGGCGAGATGGTTCAGCGGTCTAAAGCCCCTACTCAGGCAAGCTTAGGCAACTGCAGAGACCGCAGTTCGATTCCCAGCACCACATGCTGTGCTAGCCCCACCCCCAGGGCAGGCTGAACTGGCCATAAGTAAATAAATAAATATTAAAAAATAAAAAATAAAAGCACTTAGGAAGTTGCTCCTCCACCATGCGAGTGGAAAGGCTCAGAGCAGGGAGTCATCAGTACAGCCTCCTTCCAGGCCATAATGGAATTCCTGCAGGTTGGAGACCCCATAGAAGTGGACAAAGGCTGCTGCTACCACCAAGGCATGGAAAATCTGATGAGACTGGAACCATATGTCAAATTTTCCAGGAAAGAAGTGCTCAGGAATATGAGCAGCATAAAGGCCAGCACCAGTGATATACATCACAACCATGAGGAAGAACCAGCCCATCTGGCCCACAGTGGTAGCCTTGACAAAGCCCTCAGCAATAGTAAAGTGCATGGTGGGCACAACACCACTCAAGCCAAGTCCCAGAAACACTCCTGTTCTTGTCTGCTGGGTGCTTAGGCAAACCAGTCCCACTGTGATACAGTGATGGCAGAAATGTCCAGAACACAGAAAATGGAGAGGTAGCTGAGCCGAGGCTGTGGGGTGCAGCAGAAGTAATAATAGAGCCAGGGCACAAAGCTCCCCATAATCAGTAGAGCAATCCCTGAGTAGTCCAGCTTGAAAAAAGTCCGAGAGACTTTCTCTGAATGACAATACACGGTGTGAAAGAGCCAGGAGAAGCTGAGGCAGAGAACTGCACCCAGAAAGAATATCCCAAAAACCACCTTCTCTTGTAGTGGGGCCATGAAGTACATATTTGGTCGGACCATGGTCAGGATTCACAAAAACAAAAAGAGCACAAAACCAAGTAGAGTTGCCAGTTTCCAGATGTTACCAGTTTTTTTTTTTTTTTTTTTTTTTTTTTTGGTCTTTTTGAGACAGGGTCTCACTATGCAGTTGAGGCTGGCCTTAAGCTCACTTTTATAGCCCAGGCTGGTCTCGAACTTGCACCAATCCTCCTGCCTCAGCCTCCCGAGTGCTGGGATTACAGGCGTGAGCCACCACGCCCAGCTACCAGTTTCTATATGGATATTGAAGATACTCTTGAAGCCCAGAAGGAGGGCATGGGTGGTCTGTGACCATGTACTAGGTAGTCATTGTCCTTTAGCCAGGCAGGGAGCACGTCATATGGGATGACTGTCCAGCATCCCTCCCAGACCTTATACACAAATTCTTCCATCTTCTCCATGGCATGGTGGGCCTGCGGGGGGAGCATCAGCACCTGCACCTCCTTTTCCTCTTCTTGGGGCACAGGGCATGTTTGCTCCTCTTTGGTTTTGGTTGGGTTGGCAATTGCTCACTTGCCCTTCTCTTCTAGTAGAGGTCCCAGTTCAGCCAGTTCCACTGTATCATTTTCTCTGTTATTGGCAGGAGTCCCATTGCCCTGTGCCACCACTGATCCTTTGTGGGAAGACATCTGGCTGGTCCCACAAGACCCTATAGCTTCAGCTTGGGAGAAGGTTGGGATCTCTCAGCCTCAAGGGGCAGAGATCTCCCTGTGATGGCAGACCAGCTGGGCGAGCAGGCAGGCAATGCTGGAGCCCACAGTCCCCCACACTACATCCCTTGGCGCTGGCCTATTTTTCTTACATGTACATATCCATAGGAAAATTTAATTAATAAACTAGGTATACTAAGATATTTAAGATAATATATACCGTTGTTACTATAATAAAAGTTATGTGAATATAGTCTCCCTCAAAAATCTTACTGTATTTTTCTTACCCTTCTTGTGATAATGTAAAATGAGACAAAGGCTATGTAAAAGTGAGGGAAAAGATGTAAGCACTGTGCCATATGTTTAGACCACTATGAAAGGGTCATTTGAGACAGGGACAGCTGACCAAATAACCTAGATGGCTACTAATAGGTGGGTAGTATCTTAGCTTTGTGGAAGAGAGTTGGACAAAGAAAATTCACATCCTGAGCAGGAAGGCACAGAACAGCTCAAGATTTCATTATACTACTTGGAATTCTGCCCACTATAAAATTTATGGATTTTAGCCAGGCATGGTGGCTCACGCCTGTAATCCCAGCACTTGGGAGGCTGAGGCAGGAGGATTGGTGTGAGTTCGAGACCAGCCTGGGCTACAAAAGTGAGCTCAAGGTCAGCCTCAACTGCATAGCAAGATCCTCTCTCAAAAAGACCAAAAATAAATACATAAATAAATAAAATAAAATTTATGGATTTTTATATGATTCTCCATTTAATAGAGTCAAGACTCAATTTATCCAGTAACTGGATCCTTGGAAAGTGAACTACAGGAAACACTCAAAGAAAAAAGACTCAAAGAAATGACTCTATTACATCTTTTTCCACATTCCACCTTGCTCTTCTGCTTTCCTCTGATCTTAATTCTAGAAATTAACCACCTTTTAGACTCGTTTTATGAAGTCTAGTTCATAATGGATTCTATTTTTACTTTCAAATCTTCCTGGATAAGACCTGTATAATATTAAAATAGGACATTAAGTTGTTAAACAAAAACCTGAACACCAACCAGATTACAGTGTTGAGGAAGAGAGTACTAAGTTTGTTTTATGGTACCATGATTGAACACCAAGCTACACCCTTAGCCCTTTTTACTTTGAGATGGGGTCTAACTAAATTGCCAAATTTCTGTGGGTGAGCTCAAATCTGCAGTCTTCTTGCCTCAGCTTCCTACAGTGCTGGGATTACAGGCACCAAGCACATGACTAGCTACCAAGTAAAGAAGTATCGTTTAACCTCTTCCTAACTATAATATCTCTACTTACCTATGAGCCCATATTGATTTCTCCTCTTCTCCTAATTCTTGTAGTTCTTTTTTTTTTTTGCAGGACAGGGGTTCGAACTCATGACCTTGCACTTGCCAGGTAGGCAGTTGTGCCATGGAGCTATCTCCCCAGCCCCTCTTGTAGTTCTAACAAGGATTTGTCCTGTTCTTATTCTCTGAAATCATATTTTTAAGTATCTGAGCATAAGGGTCTATGTTGTAAGGAATTGTTGGGCTTCTGTTTATCTGGTACTTGGACTGAACCCAGGGCCTTGCTAATGCTAAGTATGTCCTCCACCACTGTCAATAAGGGAATGTTTTGCATCATAATTCTGGACACGCAGTTTACAAAAAAAAAAAAAAAAAAAAAAAGTTGCTGGGTGTGGTGGCATGTGGTGCCTGTAATCCCAGCACTTGGGAAGCTGAGGCAAGAGGATCATTGTGAGCTCAAGACCAAGCCAGTCTACAAAGTGTGCTCAAGGCCAGACTGAACTAAATAGTGAGACCCTGTCTCAAATAAATGAATGAATGAATAAACAAATAAATATAAAAAGCTTAATAAAAGAGCTGATAGCTAGGCATGGTGGTACATGCTTACATCCCATCACTCAGAGATGGAGGCTAAAGTAGAAAGATACATATTACAATACTGTTTGAAGATATATATGCATATCTTCACCCATAGACAACTTAGACATTAGAAATGATCAAATAAATTTTTTTTTCATTAATTTTGGGCAGGGTGTACAGGGTTTTACTACATAGACTGAACTCATAGTGATTCTCTTGTTTCAGCTTCCCAAGTGATGGGATTACAGGCACTGCTACCATGACTAGTCTCAATCACCATCTCATTGCACCCTGGGGGTGGGGTCAGCAAGGACTGAACCCCAGCCACTGCACTGTGCCAAAGCAGGTGCTTTAATCTGCTCATCTATCTGGCTACTCCCCCGTCAAATGTTTTTGAGGTCTAGAATCAAACTGAGGGCCTCACTGAGCAACATCCCCAGTTGCAATAAATATTTTTAACATCTATATAATGAAATATAGTATAGCTATGAGGCCCTCTTATATGTTGATATTGAAAGAAAGCTTTTAAAAAACGAACAGCACACAATGTCTGGATAATGTGATTATTTGGATACAAAAAGTATTTGTATCCTTAGCTCCAGGCATCTCTTAGGAGCTTACAAAATGTCTGAAAAGAAAGAAAGAAGCTAAGGCCACTGAAGCACACCTGTAATCGTAGCACTTGGGAGGCTGAGGCAGGAGAAGGACTGCTGCATGTTGAGGCCAGCCTGGGCTACATAGTGAGTTCAAGACCAGCCTGAACTGTACAGTGAGACCCTGTCTCTAAAATCAAAACAAGCAAAAATTAAAAAATAAAAAATGACAGAATTCAATAAGGACAATAAATTATTCTGTAATACTTGCAAACTGAAAAGTTAAGAAATGTTTATGTTGGCATATTTTCAGGAAACATGTATGATCCAGTAGATATATATATAAAATCATCTTCTGTTAGGTATTAAGAAATAGGCAAAACTTAATGAGGAAAATAAAATCAGAACTGTGATGATGGAGTCAGGAGAGCCTCACACATGAGAAAAGCTCTGATTCCTTGGAGGAGTTGGCCAAAGAGCCTCTGAATGAGTTAAATGTATCCAAAATAGCAACATTTTTACGTAAGCAAAATAGAGTAAATTTGATATTTGTTTATATTAATTTGTTCACTTCTACATACCAAGACCAGCCATTAATCTAAGGGAAACCACACTTCAATAAATTAATTATAAATAAATGTTTTGAGAAATTAAAAATTATCCATTCCAAAAATGTATTTAAGAAAATATTTGCCTCTATCCATATGAAATATAACTTTTTATATTGTCAAACAGATGATTTTTGGAAATGTTGATAAAAATATGTTTGTTTGTTTTTTTAGAATTTTAAATTTTATTTATTTATTTTTTCTTGTTTCCGAACTTTTGTTTGTTTATTTATTTCTTTTTATGGCCTGCTCAGCTTGCCCTGAGGGCAGGGCTGGCACAACATCTGGTGCCGGGGATCGAACCATGGTCCCTGCAGCCACCCAAGCTTTCCTAAGCAGGTGCTTTAGACCACTGGCCCATCCTGCCGGGCCCCCAAAAATATAAGTTTTACAAAGGGGGAAATCTTTCAGGGAAAAGTTACAATGTAGGGATTACTTTATTTTTATTTTTTAGTATTAGAAATTGGTAATTTAGGTAACTGAAGTCTATTTCTTCCCTTTTCAACAATGATATTGTTTTGTTTTGTTTTGTTTTGTTTTGTTTTGTTTTTAAGGGGTTTGACTGTTCAAAAACTAGTCTTAAAAGCTGGGCCTGGTGGCTCACACCTGTAATCCCAGCACTTGGAAGGCTGAGGCAGGAGGATCTGTGTGAGTTCAAGACCAGCCTGGGCTACAAAAGTGAGCTCAAGGCCAGCCTGAACTCCATAGTGAGACCCTGTCTCAAAAAGGCAAAAAAACAAAACAAAACAAAAACAAACAAACAAAAAAAACTAGTCCTAAAGTAAGCATGAGGCTATAGATTCAGCTACTAGATAGGCTGAGGCAGGACAACCACTTGAGTTCAGGAGCTTAAGGTCACTGTAGGCAATGCTGTGAGACCCTATCTCATAAGAAAACTTGTCTTAAAGCCAAATTTACTGAAAGCCTGATCCCTGTCGCATGCACACAAAGAGTGCTATTAATTCTGGAAAATGATGTTTTACAAGTACTTTGTCTTTGACCCAGTTTCTTGATATTTTACATAATTAGCAATTTATAGTTAATTTCCTTATCTATGACACAGTGACAATACCATCTGTGACATAAGATTATATAGAAAGTTAGAAAAAATGCATCAGGAGAAATCCAAAATACATGGTACAGATTTCATTTCCTATGTTTAGATCTGAACTATACAAATTTTTCAAATCTTTGATAATATAGGTTGAGAAGGAACCAGGAGAATAAATAAAAAAAACTGCTTAAAAGATAATCAAGGCTTTTTTGGAAATCAAGGTTTATGAAAAATGGGCTAGCGAGATAGCTCAGCAGTCTAAAGTGCCTGCTTAGGCAAACTTAGGCAACCGCAGGGACTGTGGTTTGATCCCTGGCACCAGATGCTGCACCAGCCCCACTGTAAGAACAGGCTGAGCCAGCCATAACATAAATAAAATAAAGTTTAAAAAGAAAAAGGTTTATGAGAAAAACTGAGAGGTGCTGTTGGTGACAGGAAATGATCAGACTTGGTGAAGCCATAACCCTTGAGGAAGGTATGCTTCCTCCTGGAGTTTAGCTTCTGCCGTGAATTCTGGCTGGTGCCTAACTCCTTGGGTAGACAGGAGATAGCACAACTAAAAGTTTCTTCCCCACAGGAGAAGACTGAAGCATATTTCTTTGAAGTGCTTTGGAAAATCTGAAAGCTCACATTAAAAATAATGACAAGTTGATTTTGTTGTCTGTGGTTCTGTGATTGAACACAGTCATCATGGAGTAAGAACAGAGTCTAAGCAGAAACACAGGATTTTATTTTCAGATAGGAAGTTGTTACAACATAGAACAGAATTTTAGGGGAAATTTAATTGTCTTTACTTAGAAGACTATAAAACTAAGAAACACTCCTCTAATATGACTTGGCTGCTATTTCTCACTTAACCAACTTTATTTATTTTTTATTTTATTTTATTTTATTTTTTGTGGAACCGGGATTCGAACTCACGACCTTGCACTTGGCAGGCAGGCACTTGTGCTACGGGGCGATCTCCCCAGCTCCCACTTAACCAACTTTATAAACAAAAATTTCTAAATTCTATATATTTTTTGCAAAAAATGTTTAGATTCTTACATAACTTGTTTTTGCAGTGTTGGGGGTCAAGTCCAGGGCCTCTCAAATGTTAGGCAAATGCTTTACCAGCAATCTATACTCCAAACCCTCATAGCTTTTATGAAAATCTAATAATTCATTATAAATATTGAAAGTTTTTAATTAAGGAAATAGGATTTTGGGGACACTGGGAAATGCACTCAGGACCTCTGCAATGAACTATATATCCTCAGCCCATTTTTAAATTTCCTACTTTGAAATAGGTCTCACTAGGTCACTAAATTGCCAAGACTAGTCTTGAACTTGTTATTCCCATTACCTCAGCATCCTAAGTACTGGAATTATAGGCATATGACACTATGTTTGGCAGGGTAAGTTTTATCTAACCATGTACAATATAGAATTTATGACTTATGAGCTTATGACTACAAGTTGAGTGCTATATACCTCTCATCTATGTATACCTACTATTTTCATTTCTCTACTAAAAGAGTCCATACTGGCAAATGATTACAAATCAAAGTAGGACTACAAAACAAAGATTCAAAATGCCTTATGAAAATTAGACTCATTAGTTATATAGTGATTGGTCTTTTTAATTTATTTTCAGATAGGATGTTGTTACAACATAGAACAGATTTTTAGGGAAGTGTAATTGTCTTTATTTAGAAGACTGTAAAAGTAAGAAGCTCTCTCCTCTAATATAACTTGGCTGTTTACTCACACAATACTTATTACTACTTGGGACAGAGTTAAATGAAAAGAATTAGAAAAATGATCCCTTGCTCTAAAGAAGTTCATTCTAAAGTTGTATCATCAAGAAAGTCAATTAAAGCACTCGGGAGGCTGAGGCAGGAGGATTGGTGCGAGTTCGAGACCAGCCTGAGCTACAAAATTGAGCTCAAGGCCAGCCTCAACTACTGCATAGTGAGACCCTGTCTCAAAAAGACAAAAAAAAAAAGAAAGTCAATTAAAAATAACTCACTTTAGACATTAAGTTTTACAGTGATTCTCCCCTCCAAGGTTGATATCAAAGCTATCTGGAACAATTACAATTCTTACCTTTTGAAGGAGGTACTTCCTTTCCAGTGTAAGGGTGTAACTTTACCTTCTTCTTGCCTCGCTTGGATTGAAATATGTCATCTATTTTCAATACAAGCTGAGAGTAGAGAAAGAAAATACAAGTTAAAACCAATGTCAGGTTTGCAGCTTGATGATTTAATTAGTAATTCTAACTTAGAGATGTATTTTATAAATAAAATATTTTTTCAATTTTTTTTAAGTGATGATGTTTAGATGACATATTTTTCAAATTCTGAGTCCAGTTTAAGGCCAGCCTGAGCTATAAAATAATTCCATATAAGATGGGTAAGGCGATTTCTTTCCAGATGAATCCAGCAAGCCTCTTGGGGAGATTTATCACTCCATGTCACAACATGCAAGCAAAGTGGCTACTGCACTCTCTAAAATGACCCAAGCCATTATTAAATGTAAATGTTTGCTTGCTCATAATAGGAAGAGAAACATTCACTCACTTGGAAGAAAGCATGAAGCTCAGGTATTTCTTCCAGGAGTTCTTCTAGAAAGAATACAATCACACTTGACAAGTTGTTGTTTTTGCGGTACTGGAGATAGAAGCCAGAGCCTTGCACTAAGTTATACCCTCAACCATTCAGCCTGCCTGCCCACCTGCCCATGAGACAGGGTCTGATTGTATAATTCAGGGTAGTTAGGCTGATCTTGAACTATGTAGCCCAGGCTGGCCTTGAAGTCAGCAATCCTCTTGCTTCAGCCTTCTGAGTGTGAGAATTATAGGCATGTGCCTCCATGTACAGTTGTTTTTATTTTGAGACAGGGTCACATTAAACTGCTATGTTATCCAGCCTGGTCTCAAACGTGTGATCATCCTACTTCAGCCTCCCAAAATGAAGTTTTGGTTAAACAAGATAATTTGCTACTGAGAGTACAAACATTCAATTTATTTTAGAAATATGTCAGAAAAATAGAAGATTCTCAAATATGCTGAAGTACAAAACTATGCTTTTCTATTCCTTTTTCCACCCATTTTAAAATTAATTAATTTGGGGGGGGGCAGTACTGGGGATGGAACCTAGGGCCTGTGCTGAGCTACATTCTCAGCCAATTTTTGTTTAAAACAGGATCTTGCCAAGTTACTAAGTTGGCCAAACTGGGCTGAAATTTGTGATCCTCCTGCCTCATACTCCCATGGTCCTGGAATTACAAGCATATACCACCATGCCAATCTAACACCATTTATTTTTCAATTTTATATATATGCTTCTCCCTAATAAGCATTAATAAATTCTTCCTTGAACACAAAGAAAGCTATGCATGTGTATCTGAGAAAGAAACAGAGCTAGAGACACAGGAGAGGGGCCAGGGTAATAGCTCAGTGGAATAAGTGCTTGCCTGGCAAGGGCAAGGTCTTCAGTTTGATCCCTGGTACTGACAAATTTTTTAAAAAATTTTAGTTGACAGAAGGCACATTTAAAATAAGAAATTGCACCAGTGATATAGCTTACTGATGTAAGGTTAGAAGAGGAGCCTAAAAAAAAAAAAAGCCGGGCGTGGTGGTACATGCCTGTAATCCCAGCACTCGGGAGGCTGAGGAAGGAGGATTAGTGCGAGTTCGAGACCAGCCTGGACTACAAAAGTGAGCTCAAGGCCAGCCTCAACTGCATAGCGAGACCCTGTCTCAAAAAGACAAAAAAAAAAAAAAGAAGAGGAGCCTATCTTTACCTTTTAGTTGCAGAAAACATAGTAAAATCCTTTAAGGAATGACAGAAGTCATACAACTGCATGCACTTGACATAAACAATATATATATATATATATATATATATATATATATCAGGGTACACACTCCAGCAAACAATCCCACAGAGGCCTTCAAAGCAGAAAACAAAAGGAAGGGTAGGAAAGAAGCATATGGATTAGATCAGTGATTTTCAAACTGTGAAAACAATTTTTTTTAATCAGAGGGATGAAAATAATTTCTTTTTTTTTTTTTTTGCTTCTCATTGGAGAGAATGTAAATAAAAACTGCTTTTCCTGGCTGGGGAGATAGCTCTGTGGCACAAGTGCCTGCCTGGCAAGGGCAAGGTCATGAGTTTGAACCCCAGTCCCACAAAAAAAAAAAAAAAAAAAAAA
>PVJA010042673.1:7121-17291 GCA_004027025.1 Myocastor coypus | reverse complement strand
AGAGGAGAGGAGAGGAGGGAAGGGGAGGGGAGGGGAGGGGAGGGGAGGGGAGGGGACGGGAGGGGAGGAGAGAGGAGAGGAGAGGAGAGGGGAGGACAAGAGAGGGCCTTATGGCTAAGTTTATGTTTAAGTTGGGGATATGATATTGTAGTAACTATTAATATCTATTAAACTTTTCCACATAAATGATTATTTTAATTTAAAGATATATCCATTGTAGTTCTACAACACTGGAAATCATGTGCTGTTTTAACCTCTGCTTATAGATGAAAGCAACATTCTGAGAAGTTAGGGAAGTACACAGGGGTTGTTCTTAGGGACATAGTGAGAATTTGAAAGATAGTAGTTTAACTGTAGAATTATATAGTATCTCTGTGGTTTACCAAAAGGATGCTGGCCACAGAGCTTAAATGGGAAAGGCCATCAGAGGACATAAATGAAAAACTATTTCAGTAATCTGGAAAAAATAAAATTTAAACCAATTCTATAAAGATGAAAATAAAGTGTTGTCAACAGCAGCCATGAGATACTTCTTTATATTTCTGATTTATATATTGATTGATTTCTCTCTGAAATTGTAAACTGCTGACCTCCCCAGTTATATTACTTTCTTTAAAATCTTTTAATCTGGGCCAGCAAGGTGGTTCAGCTGTCTAAAACGCCTGTTCTGGGAAAGCTTAGGCAACTTCAGGGGCTGCGGTTCCATCCCTGACACCAAGTGTTGCGCCAGCCCCATCCCTGGGGAAGGCTGAGTTGATCATAATAACAATAATAATAGTAATGATAAAAACCTTTAATCTACTGTTGAAAAAAACATGTCTGTGCTCTGCATAAAGTCTTTACCTCTCATGTCCAAATTCTGATAGCCTGCCCTAGATCTGTTTGCTCAGTATAACGGATTCTTTCATCCCTGAGCTGATAAGCTAAATTATGTGCATCTTTATAAAAATATTTAAAAATTATTCAAAAACTTAAGGCAAAGCATTTCTCCAGTAGAACTTTCTCCAGCTTACAAAGTATAATATTCTGCCCTTTTCCTAAAGCCTTTTGGAAACCTCCCTCCATAGAGTCTGTGGGGAGTGAACGAACCTACTTAGGAATAGCCACACCTGCTGTGAGCATTTTGTTTGTATTATGACTTCATTGGCTAGTGCAATGTAAAGTGTGCAAAATAATGTTTAGTTTGAGTAGGAATATTATTTGGTGCTGAAGCTGAGTGTCATATGTATTCACGACTTGGGAACAATCTTCCAATTTCTTGCCTGGAGTATTCAAGTCACAATACTAAAGGCAAATAGAACTGGTTCTTGACACAGATTTTAAACTCATATTTACTGTTATTCCCCATCTTTATTGAGAAAAACATTGTCTAGTTTATGTCACTACAGAGGACATTGGAAAAATAATATTATTTCTAACTCATTTGCCGAGCCTTGGAACACTCAATCTGAGTACTCTGTGGTCCTGGTGAGCAGCCCAGAGGGTTCCGGCTGCTAACAAATAAATGGAAGAGATTTTGGGGAAAGAGATAGAAATATTTAAGCCAAATGATCCCCTGGGTCAAGATCCAGCGACTTTGTATTGGTTGTGGGTGGATTTACAGGTTGTTCATTGCACAAAACAAGTTAGGGGACTGATGAATGGGGATTTCAAGGCATTGCTGTATTCGGTTTAATTCAGCGATAGTTATATGAAAGCACAGGTTTTGCCTTCCATTTCTATATTAGTTTTTAGTTGTTAAAATATTAGCATTATTTGCAAGTGCTTGGCAGCTTAGAAATAGCAGAAGCACCCGGACTTGCTTTCTCTTGTCCTCTCGCCTCCCTGCTCCCCGTTCTCCCTGTGTCTGCCCGTCTCCTCTTCGCTCTTATTTCTCTTTTTCAACTTCATCCTTCTGCTCTCCCTCCCATCAGCTTTCTGTTTATGGCCCATCACGTGGCTAATGAATACATCTACATTTTGGATCTTCCCGACCTTAGAGAGAAATTAACCTTATGCTCTATGCTCGAAGGGAGAAATCCTGGAAGAAGTATGACTGCTTTTGAAGTAATATCTAGCTTCTATCTGAACAGCAACAACAACAAGAAATTAGGCCGCTCAAGAAGTAGGCAGCCATTCCAAGCTGAAGGGTTGAACTGAGTAAAAACCGGGATGGCTCAGTGGTCTAAAGCGCCTGCTTGGGAAAGTTTGGGCCGCTTCAGGGACTGCAGTTCGATCCCCGGCACCACATGATGCGCCAGTGCTGCCCTCGGGGTGGGCTGAGCCGGCCATAAAAATGAGTGCATAAACAAATAAAGGTTCTGAAACAAGAAAAAAAAAATTAAATTAAAAAAAAATCAAATGTCCAGTGAAGCCACGTATATTAAGAAACATTTGAATTATTCACTCACACAGATTATATTTATGTAATGGAGAGAGTGAAAGAGTGGCATATTCAACCCACCCAAAGGCCTCACAAGCTCTATGATGCAGTGCCGTTTGGTTGATGTCTATTTCAAAATCCCCTACTCTGTATTTTATCCTATTTGTGTTCTAGTCTCTTTGCTCCATGTGACACTAAACTGTATTTATATCTCACCTGCTGGCAGCCAAACTGATACATTGCTTCCTTTCACCTTTCACTGTCTTGCGTGGCTCATTATGTATTGGGTGTATTTGGTTGTCTTTCATTAGGGACGTAGCCCCACATATCATTTACAAAATACAAATAAATAACATTGACTGTGTTTTGACCCTGCACCCACATTATAATGGTAGGTGTATACCTATAGATATTGACATATAAATATGTTTTGGGAAGATAAGGCCATCCGTAATTCTACAAAGCATAGTGTAGACCTCAGATCCCCAGAGCAGGCAGCAGCATTCAATGGAATGCTGACTGAATGGTGATTGGTTGGTTAAAGGTTAAGTTTGCACAATATCTTGGGAGCAGGGGTAATAATGTTTCAGATAAGTGAGTTTTCTATCCTAGAAAGAAAATAGATTTTGCGTTTTAACATCCTTCTCCATTGAGTCGTGTTAATCCAGCCTAGGGAAATGACTAGCCCAGAAATTCACTCGTTCACACTAGCTGAAACAAGAATGACGACAAGGACAGCAATTTGGGTGTGGCCAAAGTCCGTGATGAGGTTACCGGAGAGTCAAAACAAGTCTGTTTCGATTAACAAAGTACTACTAGAATATACACATGGGAGGAGACCTTCCACAGTGTACTAACCATAATATTTGCCATTTGAAAATTTATCATTACATCTAAGTTAAATTCTAAGAGTAATCGAAGATAACTGTATTTCGCAGGAAGTTAATTTTTCTCTTTGATACTTAGGTACACTGTTTGGCTGTGTTCAACGTTTTCTCATATTTCCGTGGAATTTTTATATTTTTAAGAATCTATTCACAGTAAGTCTTTTTATGACCCTATACGAACTAAGATATAATTTTAACTTCCTTCCAGAGACAAAGAAGGCTTACAGGTATTCTGTGATCTATTTGAGTACAGTGTGAGTGAGGCCAACACTAGGAACCCAAGTGTGCTTACTCTCAGAGGTATGTTCTTCAGACCCCCTGGAAGTAGCCACAGACCTAAGCAGCAAAGCTCATGAGACAGCAAGTAGCAAAGAAAAAGCCACTGTACTCTGGATTTTTTAAAGACGAAAAATTATGTGGACTTATCCCGAGAATGCACAACTCCATGGACATAAAAAGACAGCATTCCCCCCAGGTTTAAGTGCACACAGCATGGCCCTCCGGAGAGCAGCTAATGGGATTCTGAGGCTGAGTAGCAGGGAGCTGTTCTTGCTCATTTAGATTGAGCTTGGTTGCACAGTTTATTTTTTTGTCTTTATTTATTTGAATCAAAAGCATACGTATATCATTGACAGATGAATCAGTCCCTCTCTCTCTCTCTCCATCTCCTTTCTGAACCAGTAGGAGAAGCTCATTGAAAATGAGTAGATGGCATAGGAATTTGCACTCAGGAATCTTTTGTTTCCTCCTGTATGCATTGGTTCTATGGTGGACTGTTTGGAGTGTTTATGGAGAAAGCTGTGTTCGCTCTTCATTCACAGTGATGTATTTAGCTGCTGGTTCTGCAGGTCCAATTAACACTTTTAATGATATGGGTGAAATGAGGTTATTGGATTTTTTTAGCCAATTCTACTTGGTTCAGTTGAATATTCCTTCTTATAACCTTATTTACAGTTAACAAAATGGCAATGAAAAATATTTTACAGTGTGAAATTTTAAAAAAGGCCTGTGGAAGAATTGGAAGCTCAATTTCGTTTTTGAATAAGAGGTCATCGAGCATGACCTCTTATTTATGTGTAGATACAAAGGAAAGGCTATTTGCAGAAATAAAAGTAAAACTTCCACATATAAACACTTTGAAAACATGTCATTATCATCATTGTCATTATTATCTATCTCATCATGAAAAAAGCTGTCACCAATGGAAAACAACATGACAAGTAGAAAGAGGACAGATGGAGAGAGCCACCCAGGGCTCTAATGTCTTCTTTGCTGCTAGCGAGTCACCCCTCTGCTGACCTTTGACCTCCTCATCTAGAAAATAGAAATAATAAGTCTGCCACCTCAACAAGCAAATGAAATGTACATGATGTGTTTTAAGAAATAAGAAAGTAAGATCCTGGCTATAATATAATAGAATACATATAATATATAATATAGGATAGTATAATATAATAATATAATATAATACAATATAATATAATATAATATAAAGAATATAATATAATGGTGTTATATGAGTTCCTTCTGAACTTATTTTAAAACACAGTTTGAAGAAATTTTGTTCCAACATTAAAAAATTACTCCTAAGGAATTAATAAGGAACTTAATGAACCACCCTCTTTCTTCTTCCGTTACCAGTGTGCTGCATATGAGCTGGTTTTTGCTAAGATCATGGGCATGTGAGTAATGCTGCCCTAGAAATGCTACTTACCATCCTTGAAGGTGCCACCAGAAGAACAAATGACTCCAGATAGAACCCAGATCAAATGCCTAAAGTCCAAGCACATCAGTGACTCTTAGCCCTAGGATTGGGTTTAAAACGAAAGTTTTGCCATTATTCAATTAGGGCTAAACTAATAGTTAAGGAGATAATTCTCGTAGAATAAGTGATTTGTCCCTTCACAGCTCCCAAAATGAGGGGGCAGTGTGGCTCTAGGCACAGTCATGACCATCACTAGCATTAGTCTGGCAGCAGGAGGAGCAGGACAATGTGGAAATTAATATCTTTTTGCTTGATGGTTTTACAGAAAGGAACAGATCAGACAGGGTGAACAGAGTTAGTTGACTCGAAGATATTTCTTTAATGTAGGTAGTAACCCCGAGTATAAACATGTAGTGAGGGAGGACGTGGACTCTGCATACCCTGGATGGTTTTGTTTATATATATAAAAGATGCTTAGTCTTATAGACACCAAGTAGTTTATTATTTCTACAAATTTACTGACACTGGAAGAAGCAATTTCCAAGTTAGCATAGCACCATTTCTCAGATACTAGAGACCATTTATATCTATTAGTACTGGTGAAAGAAACCCTAATAACTTATCATCAGGCATCAGGTATGACACAAATATGATGGGTAATTGAAAATTTTAAAAATGCAATGAAAGACACACTTATGTTAGTCACCTCTAAACACTCATCCACTCTTCGAACATGCTTATCTTATCCTTTCCTTCTCACTATGTTCTGAATCACTTTGAGGAAGTTCTTTCCTGAGCGCCTTTCGCTGCTTTGTAGCGGCTGCTGTGACAACCCCAATTCATTCACAATGGTGACCTCTCATGGTGTTCACGTGTAGGGAAGAGCTAGATGCTGCACTGGGTTAGGTATGCTGAATGACAGGAGTGAGGACACAGTGGAGCCATTTGACTGCCTCTGTTGGGCAGCTCTTGGTAACAGCATGTACCATACATTCTATAACACCTCGTTTAAAAAGTTGCATGGAAACTTTCCAGAGTTGTTTCACCAAGTGGCCAGGATGATACGACATGTGTGAATGAAGTGATGAAAAGCCTTTGGGGGATGTATGTCAAGGTGTCATTTTCTGTGTTAAAGTTTGTGTTTTTTTAAACATTTTTTTTAAATTTTCCTTTTTTATTCCATCCAACTACGAGCCTAGACTTTGCTGCCACCCACGTTGTATTCGCAGTGGGTCTCCTCCCTTCAGTAAGTCACCTATCACACACACCTAGAACGACACGAATGCAATCTGTGGGCATCTTTTATTCAAGTTGACACCACAATGAACTAGGAGCTAACATTCAACATTAATTTTCCAGAAATCTCATAGCTTTGCTTTATTACCATTATGGAAATCAGTGTAGATTGTTCAATAAACTAGGATTACAAGCATCGTAGTTTTTGGCCACGACTTCTGTCATCAGTCAAAGCCATATAGCATGCTGCTGGCTAATCCACTCAAAACCCTTCCCACACAGGAATTATTTTTATCTGCAATCTGCAGGTAGGTGAAGGAATATTTCAGCAAATATAAATAACTTGTTCAAGTGAAAACAACTGATTTACTTCAAGTTTTACCTGGTGAACCTTATTCAGCTTGGATTTGCAGTGATCTTCCTGTTTTCATCTCCCCAGTACTGGGACTACAGGTGTGCACCACCACACCAGGACTCGTTGGCTGGTTCGGGGCACCTAGAGAATGGTGCCCAGGATCAATCTGCAGTCCCTACACGTATCTAAGCAGGCACCTAATCCACTGAGATATCTCACCAGTCCTTTTTCCTAATATCTGAGTGAGTGTAAAATTTAGCATTTAAATGGGGACACCTTTAAGAATAAACTTTGGCACACATAATACTTATGTTGAGGAAAGAGACATGAAAAGAATGTCTGGAATAAATAAGGAGTGTGGTCACTCAACTAATTACAGAGCAGCAATCGCAGGCCTGGAGATGGCCCATCAGTGGTAGCACAGGAACTACCTGTTTGCAGGATGTGTTCCCCACGGTATCATTACCTCAACTCCATTGTGTCCTGGTCCTCCTTTATGGTGGTTTGCTAGCATGGTTGATCACATGCCCAAGCACAAACAATTAACAGAAGGGAACTAACCTACATCTTTGATTCGTTGATCACAAGTGAGTCCAAAGGTGTAGAGAAAAGAGAACAGATTTCTTGAACTAATAAAGTAAAAGAAAATCAGCCATGTAGAGTTTCTTTATCTAATGTGTATTATCACAATGAAAAAGCCCTATTTGTGGCACCTCTCCCTGGCTCTATGTCCTTTTTAATAAAGCTAGGAATAACAATTGCCCAAGAGTACAGAATATCAGATATCCCAAGCCGGATGCAGAGATGAAACATGGGAGGGAGATCCACAGAGCTGTGTTCTAAGTCTTGTGACTGGGAACGTGAGTCTGTGTGTACAGGAGAGTTATGTGTGGGCAGCAGCACAGGGGTGCGCTTCCCAGAACCAACATTAAAAGATATTCACAGACTTCCTGGTCCAATGAGAGCAGATCTGTAGCACAGCAAGATCATTGCTTTTCCCATGGCCCACATAAATATGAGCATTTGTGGAGGCTTATTTGTATCAGGTGAGCTGCTAATCATGAGGACAGCGGAGAGATGTGCGGGGTGGCAGAGTAGTTTCTTCGTCTGTTTGCCTGCTCTGTGCAGGCTTCTGAGCAGCTCAGCTGGAGCACTCAAGAGAGTGTGCAGTGGAGAGCCAAGCTGCATGACGCATGTGACTACAGAGCTGGAATTCCCCGGGTATTCAGTAATTCCAAGTTAAATCGAGTAACTTTTTTATGGTGGCCTCGATCATGTGAGGGAACAATATTAGCTTTGCAAGTGTCAGCAATAGGTAAAAGTTATTTCGCCTCTACTTCTTTTCAGCATGTTGGTTAGAACTTTACTCAAAGTACAGCTCGTGGGCCCACTGTTACCAATGTGGCTATGGTATTGTCTGCGATAAAGCTTAAAATCACTCAGCAAATCAAATTACTTTGGAGGTAAGAATCTTATTATTCAGAAATGCTCTAAAAGCCTTAATGGGCCAATCAATGCTGAGAAACCAACACAGGAATCCAGAGTAGGCTGTGGGTAATCACAGAAGTGATGGGCTCATCACAACACAGTTATTGCAGGAAGAGGAGGACAAAAATCAAAGCAGAGGCCAGAACTGCCATTTCGTTTGTGCAAAATGTATTTTTATTGCTCTTAAAATAAATGGTGACTCTAATGGTTGCCTATTTTGAAGTTGTAATTCAAGCACTGCAGAGACAGAAGGATTTAGCCATAAATTGCAGTTATACTGACTTTAAGCCATGTTAGAAAGCCATGAAAGAAAATGAGAATGAAGATTAACTCTATGTGAGTGCCCATGGCAGCTGACCCAGATAGCTGCAGGGACAGGGACAAAGTCATGACCCAAAAGCTCAGGAATAGAATACACCCAGAAAAACATGAGAGCAGGGAAAAATTGAGAATTACAAGCTTAGCATAAGGCAAGACATGTTTGACTGAAATCAAATAAATCAAAGAGCAAGGAGATCATTCCTGGAACTCTATGTTTGGACAAAAGGAATATAGTCAAAGTTTCTTCACCGGAAAAGCTTTCTCTGCATCAGGAAAGCAACACACAATGTCCCAAGTATGTAACTGGTTACATTTTACTTTTCTCACTCAAGGAAATGTTCTTTATTTGAATTTATTCAGCATTATATGTTTAATTACAGACGCCTTGCTGTAAATCCTCTTTGCTCAGCTGGAGTTTCGCTATGTCTTTCCACTGGTATGGCCATTGTGAATACTAAACACATACCCAGGTTAGTCCTTTCCTTTCTCTCCTGCTGAGTTCTTCTGCAGCTCTTCATCCTACTTGCTTTTCTTCAGTTCCACCCTGCACTTTCTCATTGTTTTCTTTAATGTTAGAGCATGTAACACACCATGCACGCAAAGATAAAGCACCCTTGAGAATGAATGGAGTGCTCTCCAGTAATAACTCTAAGGAAATAAGAGTGAGGTAAGATCCTCTCTGGCAGAAACAAAAATGCATGATCACCCTTCACACAGAATTAACTCCCTAAGGGTATATATAAGACAACTTATTACTGTGATCTTTTCATTTTTCCTTTTAACTTCATTACACTTTGCAAGTTGAATGCCTCCCAAAGATTCATGTCTTCTGGCTCACAGGAACTGTGGGGAGGTGACAGAACTGTGGAAGGAAGGACCTCCCAGCTCATGCTCGTGCTTCTTGGTTCATGAGGTGAGTGATCTGCTCTCTGTAACTTGGCCATGTTCTTGAAAAGCCAAACTAGTGGGGCCCCCTGATCTAGGGCTGCTATGTCTAAAATCCTGAGCTAAAATAAACTTCATTTCTTTATAAATAAAAAGCTTCATGATCCCATCGTGCCCGCATGCCTGCTGGGTAGGGACCCTCGGCCCACCACCATTTCCCAGTGCCTCCCGCCCGAGCTCCTGTCCTGAATCCATTCCAGAATTCTATCTGGCATCCCATCTGGCCTGTGTACGTGTCAGGTAAGGACCCTTCGCCTGCCATCATTTCCTGGTTTCTGCCGCCCGAGCTCCAGTATTGAAACCATCCGCCATCCCATCTGGCCCATGAGTCTGCCGGACTTCTCAACTCCAGAGCTTCAACTCCACTCACAGTCCCAACCCATGGGGCCTTGCAGCAGCCAGCAGCCCGAGCTCCAACATGCAGCCAGGTACGTCTGGAGGGGAACCAGTTTGGTGGATCCAGACCCAAAATTCCATAGGCGCTAGTAGCATAACTTCACCAAAGTGTAGAGATCACTGTCATACAAAATGATAATGACAAAGAGTAAGATGCAATCTCAGGGCTTGAGCCCACCCAAATCAAATATAGGAGACCATGGAAGAAAATGGGAATCATGCAGCCAAAACCTCTGAATCTGTGGTAGACAGACAAATACAGAAACATATAGAGCAATGTAGGTCAGAGATACCATCTGAAATAAATAAAAAGCAATGCATGAATTAATAGAATCTGAAGTGGAAAATCAACTGCAGAAACATATAGAGGAAACTAGAACTGAAATAACCCCTGAAGTAAAAAAAAAAGAAAAAGAAAAAAAAAAAAAAAAAAAAAAAAAAAAAAAAAAAAAAAAAAAAAAAAAAAAAAAAAAAA
>PVJA010042672.1:0-17193 GCA_004027025.1 Myocastor coypus | reverse complement strand
TGACTCGTCCCAAAGGCTGACACTAACAACAGTTCTACAAAGTACTGTCTATTGTCTCAAATTTAATCCTGAGGGGATTTGACCCTGGAAGATACAAAAAAATGAACATTTAGTTATACAGGTCTTGCTTCCACTTGCCCTTGACCACCCAGCAAGAAAAAAAAAAATCCTTTATTACAATGCATGGAACACAGAGCTAGATTGGTGAGATGAGCTTTAGGAGGTTTAGATTCAATAGTCTCCAACATCACAAGCTTCACTGGTGGCACACTGCAATTGCAAAACCTTTGACTGTGTATATATCTGCTTTCTCTTAGTCCAAAGAGAAGTATATCCTTTCCTTTTTCTAAGCAACATCAATAGGGAGGTGGGTCATGCTCACACACTGCACTCTATAGAATGATTGTGAGGACAATATGCAATATGTCAACTTTCAAAGAAAAGAAGGGGGGGAAGTAATGTGGATTTAGAAAGGTTAATGTTTAATTGTTTGATCAATCTTATATACCTATATTTATTAATCTAAACTAATCTGATGATGAAAATATGTAATATAACCATTGTTAAATTTAAACAATAAAAAAATTGAAAAAAAAATAAAATCACAAATCTTTCAATGTCATGGAATAACATGACATTGTTAAAATCTGTTTAAACAATTGTTTATGTTTTAAGCATACATACATGAGCACACACACACACAGACACACACATATATATATATATGTTTATATGCTTGTGTATGCATGTATAGCTCTAAATGTAAACTAATGTTAAATAAAAGATTATTTGAAGCAATTAGTTACCCATTAATATGAACTAGCACATGTATATGTAAAATGTGTTTATATGAATTTCAAAAACCATGTCATTATTCATTTTCAAAAAGCATTATAGTATCAACAATTATATCAATAATTATGAAGTAAAATAGACAGTTTTGTTTTCCCATTTATCATATTTTAACTGCTAATCATAAGCAATTGCTTTAAAAATAAAATATATATTTGTTTATGCAAGAGTTAAAAGATTTTGAATGTATTTACAATAACATATTCATAAATATTTGAGGAACTAAATATATTTATTCTGATTTGAGTGTCGCAAAAAGTACACACTTCTCAAAATTTCAAATACTACCATTTAACTGTGCAATATTTTGTGTCAATTTAAAATCTCAAGCAAATATTTTTCCCAAAATAAAAACAAGATTAATGTTTTGATTGTTTTAGTAGATCATAGTTCAGACCATTAATTTGCAAATTTCATTTATATTCAAATGTATACTTTGTCATGACACTGAGCTTGATGGATTTCTCAGGCAAAGATAGTTATTTTCATCAGCAGTGTGAACCTCTCCATACTCAATAAGTACTATTACAAAGCATCAGTAGGCTCAGTGGCAATTTGAAAACTCTCAAGGAACTGTTGTTTTTGAAAATTTAAATATGCAAGTAGGAGGATCATTGATGAGTGAATCATTCCATGTTGACAATTTGAAAGTAGGCAATAAACACTTATCCCAACTCCGTAGCATGACCCTAGTGTATGAAGAAATAAATGAATAATTGTTAGTAATGACTATTTGGTGAATCAAATTCCCACAGGGAATATTTTTTTTATTCAAATTCTGATATAATTTGCACTACCTCTTGGTTACACATTCAATTAAAATTAAAAGTAAACACTGGCAGTATATTTAATTTTCATCACAACTCCTTAATGCTTATCCTAGCATCAAGTATTTTACTTGTCTTTTATAAATTAATTTATTCAGAAACATATTCAAGAGGAAAATATTTCAAAGATAAAACATCAAGCTTCCTCTCAAATATGTTTACTGGTTGTAGTCTAGAAACTAAGAAGAGTCATCAAATCTCAACTTTAAAATGCATCTTTCTTTTTTTCTAATAGTATGTAAGTCTTTATTTACAACAGTTACCAAAAAGAATCCTATCTAGACTGAGACTATCAGATACATATGAGCCAGACTTTTTCCTGCAAAACAAATGCACTACTTTTGCACTTTCCCTTACATATTGCCTTAAGCTGAGTTGTAGCTAATGTCTAGAAAAGCGAAGTGATATAAAACATTTAAAAAAAAAAAAAAACCCTGAAACATTAAAAAGTAATTCTATGGACAAACTTTCATGTTCTTTTTCCTCCAACAGCTAAATATTTCAGGCTGGGTTAAATGTGAAATCCATGTACTCTAAACTATAAATGACATGCTGCCCCAGGGTTCTCCTTTCAGAAAAAAAAAACTGCGTAAATGTTTATCTTACTCAGTACCTACGGAACTCTTTGAATCACGTTGGACTATTTATATGGAAAGGAAAAAAATATCTACTGAATTCATTTTTTTTCTTTTAGTTATGTTGGTCATTGGTCTATCCTATGAAATGCAACAATATGGTGATGTTATTATGAGAATTTAAAAATAAAAATAAGGACGTTTTAGCACAGTCACACATAAACAACCACTGAGTAAATAGTCGTAGGCTGTGAGACACCTAGCAAACATAAGACCATCATGTAAATGCAGGAATATGTGCTTTTGGATAAAAAAAAAAAATGGCTATAAAACTAGAAAAGTTACCCTACTCCATATTTGCCTTCACTCTACTTAAAGAGAGCCAGATGGCTTTCTTTCCCTCCCTATGAAACACTGTTTGATATGTTTTAAAAGTACAAATACTATACACCACTTGGAATTACTGTAAAATAGTGCTCAAAATTTTGAGAGGAGGTGAGCTCTAGAAAAGCTAAGTTCCTGAAATGAAATGATGTTTTGTGTGAGAAAAGTGAATAGTGAGATGCTGAGGTCCGTGAAAGAGAGTAAAGGCATAAAAGGGCGCTAGGAGCGGACAGCTAAAAAGTACAAGATGGTGTAGTAGACTTCTGGTTATTAGTGCTCTGGGTAGCTCAAAAGAAAAAGTTTATGATGGCTTTGGAGTTAAGCTATGAATGCAACACACAGGAGTTTTCCGAGACCTTGCTAAAATAGAATATGAAATTTCTCCACATACAAAATAAATGTATTTTTCCACAAAGCACATTACGTGATACATAAGTTTATACATTTGGCAAGTACACTAGGTATGTCTGGGGGTTGTCAATTTTAGAAGCACATTTGAAAGCCTTTCTTACAACTTTCTCACTACACTTAATTTGATTCTGTATTCTAAGCAAAGTTTGTTTTAATTCAATGAATGTTATTATTTACCTTTATCTATAATTCATATGAGATACTGGGACTATAATAAAGGTTATATTATCATTTTACATCTGAGGATTAATGTTAAAGAAAAACAGAGAAGAGAACTACATAATTTGATGGTTTATAACATATTTAAAAACATACCAGTAGTTACAATGTTGTGAAATAATGTGGAAAAAAATAAGTGAAAATTGTTTAAAAGAGAGGAGTGGTAAGAGAAAATTTTCAGATAAGAAGCAGCCAAAAATCTGATAGAAAAGAAAAAAGTCAAGGGGGCCGGGGAAATAGGTCAGTAAAATAAGCCTAGCAAGCGCAAGGGCTGGAGTTCAATCCCCAGTTCTGCAAAAAAAAAAAAATTAAAAATGACAAAATTCGGCCATGTGAACAAAGAGGATTTGGTTCACAGAAAGAACTTAAGTAAAAATTATTTGAAGTATTTAGTGACATCAAAAAAATAAAAATTATCTAATTTGCTTGTCTAGGAATGACTAGAAATATAATATAGAATATAGAACAAAATGTTTTCTTTTATAAAAACAATAGATTTGTATATAAAGTTTAACATATGAAGAAATTACTATGGCTTTATAGAGATAATAGTTCTTTAGTGCCTACCTTGAGTGCAATATTTTGCCAATAATAATTAATAATAATAATAACAAGGAAGTGTTTCTATTCCTTCTCCACTGCTAAATCATCTGAGTTAGTATCAGACAAAGAGGATTTGGTCCATACGAAGAACTTAAATAAAAGTTATTTGAAGTGCTTAGTGAGGTCAAAAAACTCAAATTTGTCTAATTTTTAGATAATTTAGCACATCTACCAAGTCACCTCAAGCATAAACGTTATGATTTTCATTGTCACGTCTTAAGTTCATTACGTTTAAATGAAATAATAGCAATCATATATATCTACAAGGTCTATGTGAGCTTGAACTGGAGGCAAAGCAAATCATGGGAAGTACCTGGCATATTAGCTGTTATCCCATTACATTTCCTAATATTCATTTGTGATTCTTAAGTAAATTACTTAAAGCTCATCTTGAATATAATGAGTTTTCAGCTATTGGGGTTCTGGTAATAGAAGATATCATTTTTGTTGTTGTTGTTTCTTTTTTTTTTTTTATTTTGTGCAGGGTCTCACTACACAGCTCACACTCATAGTGATACTCCTTTTCTCACCCTCCTCAGCACTAGGATTATTGGCATGTGCCACCATGCCTGGACTAGAAGAACATCTAACTTAGTGTCTTCAAAAGGTGAGATGATTCCTATCCCATTAAATATACTGCCAGTTTCCTTAACTGACCTCAGCATTCTAAATAATCATGGTCTAAACGTTTGTCGTGGATAAACCCTCTAGCTGTTTCTACTCATCAATGGGTATGAATAAAATGCTGTAGGTTTTCTGCTATTTTAGTTTCACTACTAAAAGCCTTTATTCAATTTTAAGAATAACAATGGTAGTAAGACACTTGAAGCATATATGTGGAAGAAATTTTTTATAGTGAAAAACATAATTTGTTCCAATTTAAAAATGAAATGAAACCAGCAAGATAGCTCAGTAGACTAAACACCTGCTTAGGGGACCATAAGGACTGGAATTCAAACCCCAGCACCACCTGCTGCATTGATACTGCCTCCAGGCATTCTGAACTGGCCACTGAGACTCGGATGGTGCCATGTGCTTGTAACTCGAGAACTGGGGAGGCTGAAAACAGGAGGATCATTATAGGTGCAAGTTGCGTAAGACCCTGTACCAAATGGAATTAAGAATAATAAATAAATGAAAGAAAGAAAGAAAGAAAGAAAGAAAGAAAGAAAGAAAGAAAGAAAATATGGAAGTAGTTTTCATCAGATATGCTTGATTTCTGACTTCAGAAATCTTGTCCTACAGCTTTCATAGTATATTTCTTTTAAAATGTGTGCAAAATTTTTATAAGCTAAATAAAAGGATCGTATTTCTTTCTTTCTTTCTTTCTTTTTTTTTTTTGTGGAACCAGGGTTCAAACTCACGACCTTGCACTTGCCAGCTAGGCACTTGTGCCATGGAGCTATCTACCCAGTCCCCGATCGTATTTCTTTTAGATAAAACACAGAAGAGGTTGTAAAAATATGTGAAACTAGGTTTAGTAATCAAATAGAAATTAGATAAATGTGCCAATAATCAGTGTACAAAATATAGTACATTTTAAAAATTCACACATAGTGGTACCATATTTAGGTTCAAATATTTTATTAAAAGGTGCGTGGTTTTCTAGATGGAAGATATACAAATTTTGAGGGTAGAAATCTGCTTCTTTTAAATTTAAAATATATATGAGACTTAACTATAAGTAATTATTCCTAGATGATTTAGAAGTCCACTAACAATTTATATGACTTTTTTTAAATAGAATTGTTTGTTGCAAAAAAAGCTTAATTTAGTCTTCAGAAAGCCAGATTTGCTTTATGAGAATAAACCAGTCAATCCAGTTATGACCACCACAAATAATATAGGTACCACTTTGTGGTACCTCAAGCACCACCATTACATGTGTTATGAGGATGCTAAGTTTCTCTACTAGCACTTATGCATCTGTGATTTTTTAAAGTTGGTTTATCTATGTGACAGTAAATGTATGTGTCTCGCCATTTTTATTTTTTCTCTAGAAACCACTGTCATGAAATTAAACAAATTTAACATGCAGTACATCTACATCATATGTTATGAATTATACAGCTAGATACAGAAAAATATATAATGCAGCTAAACATTAATTAGGTCTTTTTTTTTTTTTCTTTGTATTTTTGAGACAGGATCTTACTGTGCAGTTCAGGCTGGCCTTGAGCTCATTTTTGTAGCCCAGGCTGGTCTCGAACTCACAATGATTCTCCTACCTCAGCCTTCCAAGTGCTAGTTATTTTTCTTTTTGTTGTAGACTAATTTTTGTGTCCCTGGTAATTGCTCAGGTGGAGAGCAATTGATTAATCACATCTTTCAAGATAGTCTTCCTCATTAAGGAAAAGTATTTGTTTTATACCAGTGGAAATACTATGATTAGTGAAGGGTACCCTGATGGCTGTAGACCGTCAAGAAGGTGCAGCCTCCCTGAGATTATCCACCACTCTGCCTTACTGGGATAATCAAAAGACATGAAGACTCTGTGTCCATGCTGTGGCTGCCATTATAGCAGTGACATACATGGAAGTGAACTTCTTCATGTTTTTTCTTATCTGTTTGTTTGTTTATAGTTCTCTGGTTATTTTGTTTATTTTTGCTTTGTTTTTGTTTTAGCTTTTCTATTCTCCTTCATTGTTTGAGCTTATTTTTATGAGTGAACATGGTTTCTGGACTCTGTGATTGTTACTTTCTGTTCCGTTCCGTTCCGTTCCATTCCGTTCCGTTCCATTCTATTCTTCTTAATCTCTTCCTTCTGTCCTTCCCTACATTCTTTTGCATCAGTTTCCTAAAGTTAGAGGGATTGTACTCCCCTTCCCCCTTTTCAGATTTATTTGTATTCTCTCCTTATTGTCCAGAGATTTCCTCTGAAACTTTTTTTATATTATATAATTTTATCGGCGACTGCAAATACTTGTGAGGTATCATTTCCAAAATACTGTTTCTCTAACCACACGTCGGTATTGCTAAATCTGCTTCAATATCATATATCATCCTTTTCAATCTGATATTCAATCAATTTTAAGCAAAAAAAGAAATTGTCAATTCTATAGCAAAAGTGTTATAACATATACAATTATAAATGTTATAATAGTTTATCAAGTTTCTGACCATGAAAATTGCTTAAGCACTTTCGCTGTATTAAATATTATGCACTCTTCTGACGTATTATATATATATATATGCTATATTCTTAACTCACATTAAGAAAAGCATGTGGTGGTGAGGAATGAAATGACATACATCTAAAATTTAAAACAAGTAGGAACAGAACCATGTAGCTAAAAATACTCATAAAATTCTCTATCACAACTCACAAATCATGTATGTATGTTCCATAATATAATTTCTTTAAAAAGAAGCCTTCTTTTAGCTTCTGAAGCAAAATTCAACATTAAAATATAATTTTTATTGTTCTGTAGAGAAAAGTCTTTCATGTATCTTCTACATATCATTGTTAAAAATACAAATGGGACCTTTGTACAACATGGACCACTATGCTGATTAAAACTTTTATCTGAAAAAAAAAAAACCAAAAACAAAAACAACAACAACAACAACAAAAAAACACTGCTACCCTTACTTTAAAAAATGGTAAGCATCATTGTCTTTTGTTAAAGCTTATTTTCTATTTCTTAAATGTTTGAAATAACGGAATTTATGGTAATAATCGCAACAAACTCACCAATAAAACTGTATTTTGATATCAAAATATATATAACTGTAAACTACGAAAAAATCATATGGGATTTCTTTGTTTATTATTTTATCAAGATTGATAATTAGCATCTTTCCCTAGAGTTTTTTATTCTTCTATTAAAACTCAAACCAAATGAAATTTAAAGGTGTGTGCAAGGGGCCTGGCGGGATGGCTCAGTGGTCTAAAGCGCCTGCTTGGGGAAGCTTGGGCGGCTTCAGGGACCGCGGTTGGATCCCCAGCACCACATGCTGCGCCAACCCTGCCCTCAGGGTGGGCTGAGCCGGCCATAAAAATGAGTGAATAAACAAACAAAGGTTCTGAAACAAGACTAAAAATAATAAATAAAATAAAAAAATTTAAAAAAAATTTAAAAAGAGGTGTGTGCAAAACTTTTCCTACAAAGAGTTTCTTAATATTATCATTTCTTTCAATTATAATTTGACAAGACCTTGGAGGTCTTGTCAAAATTTTGCAGGAAGCATGTGATATGGGTTATTTGAAATGTGTCATAAGACCAAAATAACAACTTTTGTAGCCTAGAAACTTGAAACACTGACCTTTGTTGAATCCACTCTGACTTTCATTGACCAGTACATGTGACCGTAATGTGAGCAAAAATGCCCAAATGATATTGCACAATCCTTGATGTGTCCAGCTATAGGATGTCCGTGCTTAGCTCAGTCAGCACGTAGTCAGCATGAGAACGAAAATGGAATCACAAGATGCACTAAATGGAAACAAATCGAAGGAATGGACAAAGTACACTTCCCAGAAATCAATTAATTTACATTGACAATTACTATAGTGTAACATTCAAGACTAACACTGGACCATAAAAATTGATCTTATTATTTAGTCTACACAAATTCAGCAGCCTTTATTCCCTGTTTTAAGATGAAATAATTTGGACTCTTTGTCTCTAAGAATCAGTTCATTTAGAAATATGTATTTTTTTCTCTATAGATTCTGGTAATAAAATTTAAGTTCTTGTCTTAATTTTTCTAAAATTTAATCATAGAGCAGGGTAAATTATTTGTTCACCTGTGAGGCAAAATTTTGGGACATTGTATTTAATTATGCTAACATTAAAAGTGAATCATTGATATCAGAAAACAGTCATTCTGGAGAATAATAATATGAACAAGTGAGACTCCAAGGATAATAAAAATGTCACATATTGTTAAATCAATAATATAGATAACTAGTATGCTCCATTGATTGCTATCTTAGTCTTAAGCCTCATGTTTATTAAAGTGTCAAATAAACATGTTTTTATATGCTTTGCATGAAATAGCTGAATTGTTCAAAATCTGAGAAAAGCTGAAAAGCATGGACTGTTACAGAAATACTTTCATTTTATATTAATCAAAGGGGTAAAGTATACAGTGAGTACTTTCTCATTATTTCATCCTCTATAGTAGATTGTCAAGTGGTGATCAGCTAGTTACACCCAGATTAACTGAACTGGCATGGTCCTAGATGCGGGAGGCCCACCTGAAGATTGTTGCCAACAGCATCAGAGTCTGTTAGGGAAGCTGTTTGGAGAACCTGTTGCAGCTGTTGGAAGCCTATTTCTCTTGGACTACACTACAGGACCTTGTCCTGCTGGTTTTCCTGATGAGCTAGGTTGTTCTCAGTGGAGGAGCTCAGGACGTCATTATTGCTGGGGATGGATTCAGTTCATTTGGGGGGAGCTGTGGTCCTCACACTGAGCATCACATCTTGGCTCTGGAGGTGACAGTGATGCACTGCTCAGTCTCCTGGAGAACGCAGTCAGACTGCATTTCTAGATGGGAACTCAGCTTTCCTCATTATCAGAAGAAGCTTAGGACCTCTGTTGCTTAGGATGACTTTTTGGAGGAACTCTAGTTCTTTCTTTGTGCCCTGCTCCCTGGCTCCGGTGCATATGTGAACATAGAGCCTGTGTCCCACTGGCACAGACCTTCTAACTTACCTCACGGATCTTTTTGTCTTCCCAATGCAAATGCATGAAGTGGAACATTGTCATGGGCTCTAGGCCACAAGCCGTACTTATAGGAGGCATTGTTATGAGCTGTAGGTTTCAGCTGCATTCATTATGGTAGGATCCTGGCCATCAGCTGGATTCTTTGGTGTTTAGTGTATAGACAAATTTCCTGCACTCCTTTTATATGGTTCTTTAGATGATTAATTATAAAATAATCTCATAAAATATGTCCTACTTACATTGTTTCCTTTTTCAAAACCCAAACCACAAACCCTGCTAATGATGATTGAAGTAACCTCCTATGTGTCAAGAAGTTATTGAATGGTATTTTAGATTTTTGAAAATTGAGGGAGATTCTACAGTCTTATTCTGTGAAAGTGTTGACATTTTTGTCTTTGAATAACAGTGAAAGAAAATGTAATTTTTAGTCTTTGAATGTGTACGCTTCATGGATTAGATCAAGTGATCTACAATAATGGAATGTAGTATTGCTTTTGTAAGTACTACTTTAGCTTAATTTATGAACTGGGGTACTGCGATGCACACTTTGACTTACACTAGAGCACTTGTCCTGCAGTAGAGAATTTCAATATGGTAATTAGTCGCATGACATCCTATGTGCTGCAACAGAGACATGCATGCAGCTAACTTTCTGGGAGAATAAAAGAGCTAGTTATTCCAAGGATACAGTATTTATTGTATATAATGAAATACACTTCAATTATTTGTTTTTAAAGGTAATTCAAGAGGGTTTGGGAGGTAGCTCAGTATTAGAACGCTTGCCTCAAGGATGGTGCTTTGGCTTCCACTCTCACCACAGCAAAATCAATGAATCAATTAAATATATATGTATATGCACAGATGGATGTGTTCCGTTTTATTGATGAGCTTATATTTATTTTGGCATAAATGGGTTGATTGGCTTTAATTTCTGTTTAATCTAGAAATTGTTATTTATGCAAGTAGGTGTAGTGGTTAGGAGAGCACTGACATTCAGTAGTACCTGGGGATAATAGGAATAATACCAAGTCATGAGTAGGTAAAAGCTCTCGGAAAATGATAACACCCACAATACGTTTATTTATAAGGATGAAACCTTTGCTGCTGAAATAACCCCTATAGGTCTCACCTGTTTCCACTGTCACAGTGGGAAGTAGATCCGCCTGAATGTTGAACAGGTCCCTCAGATCACAGCTCCCTATCATCACAGTTGTACTTTCCATTTTCCTCCGTAGAGCTCATGGCTCCGTCTCTTCTTGTATTGTTAATTCAGTCACGGTGTTCAAGTTTTTCTCCATTTTTCCCACTTTACCATCAGGTAAAATGTTTGTTTTAGGCAGAAGTTCAATTACCACCGCAACAAATCCCTTATGGTGGAGTGTTTGCTCATAGAATGACATGTTAAGCCCCTCTCCCATCTTATTAAGAGATTTGCAGCCTCCCATCTTATTAAGAGATTTGCAGCACATGAAGTCTGCATTCATCTTTGGGCGGAGATTCATGTGCATAATTCACCTGGAGTCTTTTCTAGTGTTCCTCACCTACCACCTACCTGCTTCCCTTCTTCTCTAGATCCCTTTTACCCCATTTTCATCATCATTAATTTTGTTTGCATTCACCCATGTAATGTTTATATTCATTTTAAGAATTTTGTCCATATGCATGATACATTCTAATTCTTTTTATTGCCCTCATCCTACAGGCCTTAGGGATGAATAGTTCTCACAATGTACTTAAATAAAATGAAAAATATATAAAATAATTAAATATTGCAACCAAATCAATGAACCTAGTGCAAGGTCAAATATGTGAAACTTTTGAGGAAGTGGTGCAGGCAAGGGTTTTCTGAACAAATCTCTCTTTGCACGAGAAATAACTGAGAATCAACAAGTGCGATTATTTCATGGAAACAACCAACACCCACAGAAGTGACAACCCACAGAAAAGAAAAACATTTTGCCAGGTATTCATCAGAGAGAAAATTAATATTACAAATACGTAAAGAATTCAAATAAACTAAACTACCCCAAATAAAAGATCCAAATAAAATCAGTGCATAAAATACATATTCTCCGAAAAACAAGTGGATAGTAAATACATAAAAAATTATTTTAATATTGCTGACTATTGGAAGAAGGCACATGAAAACAACCTGACAATTTCTTTTATTCCAGAAAGAACAGATATTTTCAAGAAATAAAATAAAATTTCTGGAGAGGCTGGGTTTGGGAAGAATCCTTCTACATTATTGGTAGGAGTGTGAGTAACACAAGCCCTATTAAAGTCAGTGTGGAGTTTTCTGAGTAACCGAACTTCCAATAGATTCTTCTAGGCATCCTTCAAAAAGAGCTAAATAATACATACATACCAGTGTTATAATACCACAATTCATAATAGATTAATTTCAGAAACATCCAATATGTTCACTAACAGATGAATGGATAATGAAAATGTAGTCTCTATACATGGCATACTACACTGGTATAAAGAAGGGTAGGACTGACCTGAGAGCTCAGAGGACTACAGGGTCTACTTAGGTGGATAACAGCTGCCAGGGTTCAATTCCCAGTGTGCTGTGCCGGCCCTGCCTCCATAGTGTGCTGAGATGATGAGTGAGACTAGGTGTGGTGACATGTGCCTATAATCCCAGTGCTTGGAAGGATGAAAATAGGAGCATCACTACAAGTCTTTATGTAGGGAGACCCGTAGACTCTATAGATACTGTCCTAAACACAGAAAAAGTAAATAAATAAGTAAATAAGGGCAAATTTAAGGTGTCTAGTGAAATGGATAGATCTGGAAAATACAATGTTCATCAGATACACATGCTTAAATGTCGCATGACTTCTCTCATGCTAGTAATAGAAAATAAACATAAAAAGCAAAATAAAAGGTTGATAGAAGAAAGCAGGAAAATAAATTCACCGTTCAACTCTTGTCACTCTTCCCTTCTCTCTTCCATACTTGCACAAAACTTGTCCTGACCTTCCAGCTTTTGCAGCAGGACGATGCAGAATGTCACCTGCTTAGAGTTGCTTCAGAATTTTGGACATTGCAGAGTTCAGAGCCAAGAAATAAATTCCCAGTCTTTATAAATGTCCCAGTTGTGGTATCCTGTTCTAGTCCTTCAAAATAAGCTAAGAGTGAACAGTTGTTTGCTAAGACAATTATTGGAACCATTTGTACAATTTCTTCCACGTTTATTTCCTAGAAGCAAGGATCCACGTCATCAGCTGAGAGTACTAGTTGGGAAGTGACGTTGAATGTTGTGACAAAGAAGAGTGTGACAGTTTGTGAGAAGAGTCAAGGAGTGGGTGGATGTGAGAGATCAACAAAGACAATGCTCCTGTTGGGGTTCAAGGTGACGTACTTTAAATAGGAAGCACTGTCATTTTTTTCTTTCATATTTTTTCTCAGTATCACTGATATGCATATGGAATATATACCGCATTATGTTTAACCACAGTTTTTATTTACTTAACAAAATGCAATGAAGCAATTCTGAGGGATGAACTTGAGAATATGTGTAAGAGAATTTGATAGTTGATTATTTTTAGTGTGTTTATTCATCTGTCTCACCCGAACTTTGTTGAAGAGCAAATTACAGGTGTATGGCTGAAAACCAAGCAAAACTGAAAATGTGGAGAAGAAAATTAAAACAATCATTTCTAAGGGCAAAAGAAGAAAATTTGTAAGCACTAGAAAAGAGTGTTTGCTAAACTATTCCAACATACAGCCTGTTACCCATGAATAGGAGGTTAGGAGATAGCTCAGGGGCACAAGTGCCTGACTAGCAAGTGCAAAGTCCTGAGTTCGAGCCCCAGTTACACACACACACACACACACACACACACACACACACACACACACAGAAAAAAATCGTTGAATAAACTTAATATCCTATCCTATATGAAGACATATCCATCATTTTACATAAAAAATAAGGCAAAGTTCATGCAAGCATTTTTAGAAGTGTATGATAATATACTTATATTCTCATTTTTATTTCACTTATGATCCTTTGTCCACAAGAACAAGAAAATTTATCTATACATGAAGATCATTGTGAAGACAGTTCAGACATCCAAGAAATTTGCAAAAGTTGCAAAACTAGCCTACCTCTCTGCAGTTGTTCCCATCATAAATGATAAAGAACTATTCCCTGAGACATTATAAAAAGACATGAAAATTTTTCAATGTACTTTATTTCTACTCTGAGACAATAAAGAAAATTCAAAAGAGAATTCCATGTCCCCTTACTGAGTAGAATTACATGCTTGAGATGATAATAGAAGTAGAGGTATAAGACTGTCTTGGTGAGCTAAAACTAATAAATGTACCACTGAGTTACCCATAGATGGGAATAAATAGAATCTATCATTAGTGTCACTAATGTCTTCTGTTTCAAATCTGCAAATGCTCTGCATCAACATACACATTCGTTCTAAGAGAAAAACCTGTGCTACTAATAAGGTCACATTCATAATTCAGAAAAAAATCTATGAGTTTCTTGAAAATTCTTGAAGTTAGTTTGGTTTTATTGTATTAATAAATACACTAATGATTATATAGAAGTTTTTCTTGAGATTAAAAAAGTAAAGCTAATATATAATGATCTCATAATATGTGGATGAATCAAGATCTCAGAGTTTCACATTGATTTTGCTCTTTGTGCTTTGATTTTTAAAAAAGAAAGTATTATTCTGATCTGGCTGTGTGTAAGGTCTAAACAGGTCAGTGGCATGGTGAACAGAACAAATGGCCACTTTATTACAGAAGTGCACTCTGCTGTTTCCTGTCCTGGAAAAGTCACTCTGACATGTGGAGGCCAGGCTTTACTTAAAGACTAAATCAGACACATGATGGCCAGGCACTAAGAACTATAACAGAGAACTTATGCTCATAATTACTTCTCCAATGATATAATATTTTGTATTTGAACACGTACATTTCATAGCTACTCAGTTATTCCTAAATGTGTCTCATGAGGCACAGCCAACTTACCTTGTTAAACTAATATATGAAGCTAGGAGACAAAACCAGTATTCCCAAGAAGTACATAAAAAATCTCAATGATTGGCAAGAAATCAAGTCAGGAGGCAGCTTCCTGCAAGGATTCTTTTTTTTAAATTCAATTATTTATTTATTTATTTCTTGTTTCAGAACCTTTATTTGTTTATTCACTCATTTTTATGGCCAGCTCAGCCCGCCCCAAGGACAGGGCTGGTGCAGCATGTGGTGCCCGGGATCGAACCGCGGTCTCTGAAGCCACCCAAGCTTTCCCAAGCAGGCGCTTTAGACCACTGAGCCATCCTGCCAGGCCCCTCTGCAAGGATTTTTAAAAAGCTCTCTCGCTCTCGCTCCAGCTCCAGCTCCCGCTCCCGCTTCCGCTCCTGCTCCCGCTCCAGCTCTCTCTCTTGCTCTAGCTCTCGCTCCTGCCTCCTCGCTTCTCCCTCTCCAAGAACAGGAAAAGACAGGTGAGTTTCTGATTTCTGAGGCTGAAGAACAGTAATTGGGTTATACAGAATATATATATATATATATATATATATATATATATATATATATAATTTTTCTCTACTGCTTGTTACTAACTGAGGCAGAACACAAGGTAATAAATCAAGACCTTGAAGTTTGTTGTTGAACAGCTGAATTTGAAGTGACTAAATTGGAAAAAAAATGCAGTGGGGTAGATAATTCTAAACTTGAAGCTATGAATAATTTCCTCTCTTCTATTATTCTTCAGTTTTGGAGGAATAAGAAAAGTAGTACTACCTTCCCAAATGTGACCAATAGCATAGCTTTTTATTATTATTGAAGCAGGAACCATAACTAATGCATGAATAAAGGTGGAGAATTCACAACTAAAATATAAAGGTTGTTAAACTCACCAATTTGCCAGAGTTTATTCCTTTTAGGTAGGTTAATTCTCACATAAGCAAGAAAGATCTAAATTATTTCTTTTTATATTCAATTTTATAAATTATTTAAACATATATTTGTTCCTCAATACCTCTTTGCTTGCGCTGTTGGCTATTTCTTGATCATTATTGTCTAAATTAAAGGACAAAATTGAGAAAGGGAAAGTGAGATTCAGGTCACCTAATTCTACTATTGCTAATAGATCCATTAGGAACTTTCTGAATTAGTTTTCTGAATTATAATTATCGCCCTAGGGTTCAGCATAATTTTTAGTAATCTAAAAGAAAATACAGCTATTAAGGTGGCCTAACTTGTAGTTTGTTGTATAAAACTTGTCTAAGTTTTTATCAATGTGATTATCGAACCTTGGCTGCAAAAACATTGTCAAAGAAAATTTCAACCTATGCAGAATGTTACAGTAAAATGGGAGTGCACAGTGCTCAACAGTTATTTTTTAAAAATGAAATCTGTATATGAATATTTTATGTGTTTAATTTCAGGCAAAAAGGGTAGTTTTATGTTTATAAGAATATTAAGCTATAGTACTGTGTTCATTAGAGATTTTGCCATATGCTGAACTCAAAGTTGTTTAATAATATTTTATTTTTTTAATTTTTTAATTTTTTATTTATTTATTATTATTATTATTATTATTATTATTATTATTTGTCTTTTTTTGAGACAGGGTCTCGCTATGCAGTTCAGGCTGGCCTTAGGCTCACTTTTGTAGCCCAGGCTGCTCTCGAACTCATACTGATCCTCCTGTCTCAGCCTCCCCAGTGCTGGGATTACAGGCGTGCGCCACCACGCTCGGCTAAAATTGTTTTTTCTTGTTTCAGAACTTTTGTTTATTTTATTTATTTTTATGGCCGGCTTAGCCTGCCCAGAGGGCAGGGCTGGCACAGCATGTGGTGCTGGGGATCGAACCGCGGTTCCTGCAGCCACCTAAGCTTTCCTAAGCAGGCGCTTTAGACCACTGAGCCATCCTGCTGGGCTGTTTAATAATAAAATATAGTTATTGTCAGAAACACATATCCACATAATGGCTATTTATTATTTGTTTGTTTATTTATTTATTTGCAGAACCAGTGGTTGAACTCAGGATCGTGCACTTGATATATCATGATTTTAAACATTTTTTTAAAAAATTAGAAATTCACTAATAAGCTTTAGAGTAGGGCATTTTATAGAAGTGTTATTTTTTTTTGTTGTTGTTGTCTTTTTTTTTCAATTCTTTTATTCTTTAAATTTAACAATGGTTATATTACATATTTTCATCATTGGATCAGTTTAGATTAATACATATAGGTATATAAGATTGATCAAACAACTAAACATTAACCTGTCTAAATCCACATTACTTTTTTTTTTTCTTTTCCCCCTTTTTTTCTTTGAAAGTTGACATATTGCATATTGTCCTCACAATCATTCTATAGAGTGCAGTGTGTGGGCATGACCCACCTCCCTATAGATGTTGCATAGAAAAAATAAATAAATAAATAAATAAATAAATAAATAAATAAATAAATAAAAACAGGAAAGAATATACTTCTCTTTGGACTAAGAGGAAGCAGATACATATACAATCAAAGGTTTTGCAATTGCAGTGTGCCACCAGTGAAGCTTGTGACGTTGGAGGCTATTGAATCTAAGCCTCCTAAAGCTCATCTCACCAATCTAGCTCTGCGTTCCATGCATTGTAATTAAGGATTTTTTTTTTTTTTT
>PVJA010042671.1:0-17190 GCA_004027025.1 Myocastor coypus | reverse complement strand
CCTGCTGGGTGGTCAAGGGCAAGTTGAAGCAAGACCTGTATAACAAAACATTCTTTTTTTTTTTTTGTATCTTCCAGGGTCAAATCCCCTCAGGATGAAGTTTGGGACCATAGGCAGTACTTTGTAGAACTGTTGTTAGTGTTAGCCTTCGGGATGAGTCACGGACATTGCTTGGCCATTTTGCTTTCTGTGAAAGCCTGAGAGAATGTTTTTCTCTGGGTGACTCTCCTTAGACGCACCACAGTTCATTCATCCCTTTCCTCTGAGGTCCCATAATCTCCTTGACCAGGAAATTTGGGGCACCCCTGAGTTACAGGATATTACAGCACAGGTTCCCTGAGCCACCTACAGCTCATAGCTTGGATCACCATGCAAAGTGGGACACACACGTCCGCCAGCCCATGATGACCTCATGAATTCTCTTCCCCCTCTACCCGCCAGAACTAACTTGAAGCCAAAACACTGGGGAGGGGGGTGTGGAGCAGGCAATAAAGGCACTCTCTCCTTAGCTGGCTCAGGAAAGCAAATGATTGCCTGAGCTACAATTAAACGATCAGACAATCGCATTTTCCAGGGAAAAGTTTCAGAGAGCAGGGAAAACAGAGGTCAAGTAAGAAGCAGACTGGGAGAAAGAGCACTGGATCATGAGTTAGAGCCAGTTCAGGCCTCCCAGACCTCGCCTTGCCACTCACCTGTGAGCTGCTGCAGCATGATCAACCAGTCTTTTTTAGAATGAATATAGGAATATGGGAGACCATGCCAGATCTGTTGTTCCTTATCTGTGACCCATTCATGTATTTCAGGCAGTCTGTGAATTACTGGAATTGTCCGTGAAACTACAGGTCTGTGCATATGGGTACATTTTTGTTGTGAAAAAAATGCGCAGTTTGTATTAGATGTTTTGACACAACATAAATAAATTGGAAATTTGCACTAGGAAACATTCCTATTGGCCCCTCCAGACCATAAGCAGGGAGGCTGGTGGTCTCCTACATATCCCCAAGGGTAATGTGGAGCACCCTAGAGGCTCTTTCTTACTCTGCAGACTTCACCCAAGGTGCCTTAATCCATACCGAAGCTACCCTGCCACTTCCTGCTAGAAGACACCATCAAAACCCATTTTGGGCTGTTTCCTGTTGTTAGCATGCATACAGCAGGCAGGTGTTCCAGGGCTTCATCCATCAGCTACACAAGCTGGATTCCTCCACTGGGCACAGACAGGAGGGATCAGGTCTTCAAAAATCAACCCAAGGAAAAATAATCTTACACAAAGAAATAACAACCAGAGCCAACTGCAGGGACAGCAGCAGCCTGCAGGTCCCTATGAGTCCCTTGAGCCAGCAGCTCCAGAGGTCCAAAGCTATGTTCCTGACAGGCCACTCACACATGCAAGAGGGTGGGAAGGTGTCACAGCTGACCAGAAGGCCCACCCTCCTGCCACATGGCCATTGAATGAACGGTGACATGTGTATATGTCACTGTTACTTGGGCTCCCACTGCAGACAGCCTCACCACTGGATCACTCCAAGAACAGCAGGGTTTCAGTGTGCCGACCTTCCAGGCTTCCTGCCACAAGCTATGCCCAGCCCAGAGCAGGAGGCCATGAGATTGGGGCTTATAGTCTGTGCTATCTGAAATAAGCTTTCTCAAAGGAGCCACAATGAAAATAATTAAGCCTCTAGTTAGAAACACATTAAACAGGGCCTGGAAGATAGCTCAGCAGACAAAGCGCCTCTTTGGCAAGTTCAGGGACCAAGGTTTGAACCCTGGTCCAGCATGCCACACCAGCCCTGCCCCCAGTGCACGCTGAACCAGCAAATGAATCCCAGCACTGGGGAGGCTGAAAACAGGAGGCTCACAAGCTGCATGAGACCCTGAACAAAATACATAAAAAATGAAAGAAAAAAACCATTAAACTGCTTGAGAATCACCACTACAGACTCTAATGACTTTTGACAATGAACAACAGTCAGGGCACCACCCTCACTACCCTCTCAGCTCCTGCTCAACACCCACTACCCCTCTCAGGTGCAGCAACGACACAAGGGCTACCCATCCCCCATACCTGCTAAGAGACTAACACTAAACCTTAGGTCAAACCGGCCCTCTCCCACCACAGACCTGGGGAATCTTTTATTCTCATAGTTTTCATTCAAAATGAAAATCCTCTCCACATCAACCCCTACATCAAAAAAAAAAAAAAAAAAAAAAAAAAGGCATACATAGTCTTACCTTTATCTCACCTCAACAAGTATTTCAAAAATGATCTTGGCCTCTGAGGCTACAGTCATCTTCAAGTTTTAAGAAAACAAGTAGATGAACATGTTCCCAGCACTGTCACTGGGTGGCATCTCCTCAGACTGGTGACAGCCCTGCCCAGTCTGATGTACTCCATCAGTCACCATTAGTTATACACCAGAACAGGTAGCCAAATGTTCCCGGGCCGCGTCTATAGAAGCTTCTGTCTCAGACCAGAGGGAATGAAGCAGAGGGCTCGCTGCACGCATGCAGACAGCAGCCCCAGAGGGGCAAACAGGCTAGAACATTTGGAGCCCACCCCTCACCTTCCAAAACTCTGTGCTGTCACCTCTTGCCCAACTCTGACTTTCCTTTCTTCCCAACTAGCTGCGGCAGTGCTCTGGATTCCCTTTCCACATGCACATCCAACAGCACGGAGCACTGCAGGGATCTAGCTAGTGAGGGCGTCACGGCGGCGCCGCTGAGAGCTCTAAGGGCACCACCGCCGCCGTTCTCTTACCCTTATCACACTCTGCTGAATTGCAAAAGCCTGTCTCTCAGTTTCTGCACACAAGGCAGTGACAAGACGAGGCTCAAGTAATTTCAGGGCCCAGTTAGGGTTAGCATTAGCAGAAGCAAAGGCAGTGGCATAAAGGAAAATCTGCTCTCCTTTGGGGACCATCAAAGATCGGACCTGGACGAACTATCCTAACTTCCACGGCTGGTGATACACTAATGTGGCACCTTCCTGGGGGGTGGTCAATGTGTCACCTATACCAATAGTCCCTGGGTCTGTGAGAGAGCAGCCCTGCTCTCCTGAATCAGTGGCCAGCATACCCAGCAGCATGTTCCTCTGTCAGGCTGAGTGCTGGAGACAACTCCAGAGATGTCTAAGCTCCCAACAGCAGCAGGGACACTCACACATATTTCCCCACTGAGCTGGCTTCCTCACTACAGAATCACAACAGCAGGCACTGGGACTCAGGCAAGCTCATGGAGAGCTTGAGATAAAAGCTCAGAATGACAGTGGTAGAGAATGAACGAGCAGGTATAAGAAGCATCAGCATCTGGACACAACTGTGTAACTATACCTGACAGGAAGCATGGGAGCTAACCACTAATTCACATCATGTGGACAGCCTGAGTCCAAGTCCACCTATACTATCTGGAAGCACTGCTTACTGCTGCATTATAAGTCAATCTCTCATTTAGGGCTCTATAGACAAAGGCATTTTCTTACATTCACTCAATGAGAATCAAGAGGTATAGTTACTATCCTTGCATGTGTGCTTTGTACAACTACCCCTGCAACTCAGGAAATTTGCAAGGCTTCCATCCTTAGAGGGGAAAAATGCATCCACTAAGTAGTCAGTGTTGGAAAGCTTAACTCAGATTTGCAACTCTATAGAGCATAAGACTAAGCTGCCAAAAATTACTTTTGCCTTAGAGTGAATGGCACTGTGAAAATTAGGAACGGAGAAGATTCCCAAGTCCTCGGCCAGTGGTCATGCACAGAAGCTGCCCAGATGAGACCACTTTGTAAACAAGAATGGATGGGCCACGAGCCAACAAGCTTTGCTTATGATGTAATATGTATATTTTTGTTACTATAATAGGTATTTTACCTGCTTTGCCTCAAACCTACACTCTCCTTCTACATAAAATTAACATTTTCTGAACGTCAAGAGTCTTTGTAGAACAGCATTCTGCTTTTAGAACAGACAAAACCTTGCTCTGGATGGCTCATCAAAACTGTTCTGAGCCTCACAGCATGTTCCTGACCACAGGAGTCTCTTGTAGAGTCCATCCGCACTGATTCCAGTTGTTTGGTGCCTTTCTTCTGAGATCTATATCCATCATGATACTCATCTGCTCACCAGAGGCAGTGAATGATCAGAAACGGACTCCAGGATATTCTCAGAGTCAATTTGATAAAGTCAAATCCAAATATACAAAACAAGTACAAACCCACTGAAGCTATGTTTGCTACAGAGTAACTCCCAGATCCATGCTGGCTGCTAGAGAGCAGTGCATAGAATAAATCATCATATTAAGTATAAGCCTCATGAAGGGATCAATATACCACTCACTTGTACTCATCAGAGGCTGGGTGGAATATGGTAATCCATTTTAAATAATTCATGTTTTCCTGGAAAGGTTTTCATAAATTAAAATTTTCTAAATAAGAAAGGGCATTTGTTCATTAAAGGGACCCTGAGAAGACTCCTATTTTAATGTCAATCATAGCTTCTAGCTTGCTATCAAGCAGCACGCCTGTGTTAACTTGTGAGGGAAGAATACTACATCGTGGCAGTTTTCACAATTTTTGCTGGAAGTTCAAACCTACTCTTCATCTTATTTGGACTGTGACTCCTTCCACCAATGTCAATATTCTCATTACCCAGACAGAGAAAAGAAGCTACATTACAGAGAGCCTTGAGTGGAGTGGCCACACTCTCTGACCTAGAAGTCACAGTGCAGGGTTATCTTTCCTCTTAGGATTCCCAAAAGCGCTCCCAGGACCAACAGCAAGGGCCTCTAGATCCTGCAGACTAATGGGCTCTGCTGGACCAGGGCTTGTCTCACCTAGCATGGGACAGTGAATGGCATCAGCCCTACCTGTGACAACAGCTGCACACCATTCTGGACCTGGGGGCTCAGGCTGCTCATCACATCTTCAGCACAGAGCACAAGGCCCTACCTCTAGTACAGTTCCCCCAGAGCCAGAATACCCCACAAGCCAGTAATACAGGCATCCTTGAACCTCACATACAGCTGGGAGGCAGCCACCTGCCTGCACCCTTAGAAGTGCACCCTACTCTTGCCTCCATCTCACTCACTGTAATAATCTGCTTTAGCCATATTTGCTAAAAATACTTTGCTTCTCTGTTACACTTACTAATACATTCTATTTCAGGCCTGTTTGCACTCTTGCTTAGAAGTACCCATATGCAAAGCCGTGAAAACATGCAAAACATTCTAATCACATTCCCCTCACAAAAGCTCCTCTCCACCCTGCTCCACTTAACACACAAATCCCAAAAGCAAATCTTTCTATCCTGAATGGTAGGTGGCAATGGAAAAGAACAGGAAAGGACCAAGAAGGGAAAGGAAGAGGCCAATCAGAACCACGGTTGTAGCTGGGCACGCAGGGCATCCCTGCACTTCCTTCCTCCTCCTCACACCTGCCCTACACAGCCATGGGCCAGCCCTGCCGCAGGAGCACCGCAGTCACAGAGGCAGCTGCAGAGCAGCCTTTCCATCAAGGCTGTTTGGCAGGTGTTAGAAACCTGCAGCCCATCTAAGGAGAGTCACCAGCAAAGTTTACAGCATGAGCCACCCCCGTAAAGATGTTTGCCATGTCTGGGGCCAAGGATGTCACATTCCACGATACAGTGCTTCTCCTGAAGGAGCTCACCCTCCCCTCGGCTCATCTTCTTGCCTGGTGAAGACAAGCTGCCTTGGAAGAGTGAGGGAGCTTCCTGGCATTCTCCAAGAACTCTGGCTCTCTCCTATTATTATGTGGAGGAAAACGGCAGAGTTCCTTCTCCCCTTGCTGCCTCCCTGTAGGGTAGGAGGTAGAAGATTCCCTTCCGGCCAGTGTTTCAAGTCCTCCGGCCAGTTTTCAAGTCCATCTCCCCCAAGGCACTCCTTTCACTGGCCTTCCTGCTTTGTAATACACAGTTCATGCATCTTCCTCTCAGCAGGTGAAACACATAGGGAGACACAGGGACTGGGTCCAGATAGCTGCAGAGAAGCCACTGAAGGAGGGGACAGGAACAGAAGCATAGTCCAGGGCCAGAAGCAGGAGGAAGGCTGGTGACCTGGGGGTGCAGCCAGAGTTCCGAGTCCAGCTGGTGTGGTGTTTTCATCTTTCCTTCCTGTTAGGAAGCTCCTGGGTGGCAGACATGCAGACAAGCACAGGAATGCATGAGAATGCCAAGCGTTGGCTGCTCCCGCTCCTCGCAGGTCTTGGGACCCCCACTGGGGGCCACACCTGTAGCCACATGGACCATGGATCATGAGCTATGAGGCCAGCTAATTAAAAAATATAAAAATTAAATGCTGGCACATACCTGCAACCTGGCATCAAGGGAGACTGGGGTAGGAAGAACGTAAGTACCAGTCCTACCCAGGCAATTTAGCAAGTCTCTGTCTCAAAACGAGAATTTTTTAAAAGGGGTGGATATGTAGCTCAGTAGTAGAGCAGCCCATAGTGTGATTCCCAGCACCACAAGAATCTTTAATTAATAACTAAACTTAATAAATATTTTAAAAAGAAAAAAATATAAGATGAAATGATGGCCTCTACAAAAGCTAGAGTTTCCCAAAAACTGTAATCTGAGGGCTCCACAACGCTGTGCATACCCAGAGAGCAGCTCACAGCAGGAAGGAGAAAAGGACTCCACAGACAAGTATTTCCCGAAGTATATTCTTTCTTCTGTGGATTTAGCTGCCCTGCCTGGCAGGGAAATGGCTTTACCCAAGCCTGAAACAGAGCTCCTAACTGCACAAATGCAATAGCAGTGGATGTTATGTGTCTAAGCCTTCCTTGACCCTTCATAATGGAAGTTTGCACAGAAGCAAGGAACCCCAGGCACCATCAAGCCATCCGCTGGGTGAACTCAGATGGCCAGGCATGGCCGATCTCACAGAGCACTGCCCATGGTTCCTTTTTCCATGCTGAACAAAACCCCAGGCTAGTTGTTGCTCAGGCCTCAGTGCAGATATATGTATGGGAAGCAATCTGAAGCACCCTGCCTTTTCATTGCTCTGAACAGTGTGTCCTGAACGTGTTATTCACAAAGACAGATTTTACTTCTAAGGAAAAGAAAAAGAAATTCTATGATTCTTCCCTGGAACCTTGGGAGGAGACAAGCAGCTGGTAACACTCCTAAGCAGGTGACCCACCCCTGGCGCCTTCTAAAATGAATGGAAATGTGGGGAGCTGAAGGTCCACCAGCAGCTCTGCACTTCCACCAGCTTAGAGGTGACACCCCAGGAAACACATGAGCCCCCAGAGCCCTCCCCTGCCCTTCCACACTGCTGTTCTGTGCAGCAGAGCTGGGGTGAACAAAGGACAGCGCACAAGAGCTGGCTCTGTGGGTTCATGGCCTTCCCTTTAGAGACACTAAGAGGATTACAGAGGTCACTGTTGCTTCTGGAACACTTAGGCTTTAAGATGTGCTATAAATGCTGACAGCCACCCCTTGGGAGGGGGGACATATTTCACCACAGTGGAGGTAGACACTGTATCACTCTGCAAGAAAGACGGGACACATCACATAGTGATAGCGTGCCACCCCAGTGAACTGGCACTGAGTAGCTACTGATGTCCTCAGTGAGCCACACAATGTCTAGCTCCAGCCAAAAGCCTGAACCATGCATGCAATCTTTCTCTCTCCACGTACCCAGCTGATGAGCAACTAGTAAGCGCCAACTCTGCTGGGCTGCCAGAGCCTGGTAGTTCAGGACCTGAGGTCAGCATCCCAGTGGAATCCCCGCTCTGCCCACTCACTGGTTGAAAAACCTTAGGGGCCAACTCAGTAACACCCTGAGACCCTCTATGGCCACTGTGTAACACAGGGACAACAGAAGCCACGGCACAAGTCACCATGTGGAGTGAGCCAAACCATCTCCAATGAGTGCGGAGACACTGCCGGACCCACCAGGTGCTGCCAGAGGGACTCCAGTAAATGCACCTGCCCAATGCAGAGCCCACAGGGCACTGTCTGTGCCCCGAGGATTCAAAATTAGGTTATTTTAGCTTCAGAACTGCCAATGAGGTATCAACTGATTGTTCACTTGGTGTCACATGATGTGTGTGGAAAAGTCCCAAGTAGAAGGTGAGTCCTTGGATGGGAGCTTACCAGAGCCCAGCAGGGAAGGCATGGTCAGTTTCATGGATTTTCTTCAGCTGCCCTTCAGATTTTGTTTTTTGTTTTGCAGGGGGGGTGGAGGGGTCTGTACTTAGCACAGGGTCTCACTATACAGATCAGACTTGTAGTGATCCTATTTTCAGCCTTCCCAGCACTGGGATTACAGGCATATGCCATCATGCCTGGACCTGGTGGCCAGCTCAGAAGTCCTGGGGACAAGCAAGGTTGGCACTTAAGTCTGCTGAGCTATCTCACTGGCCCTTGCAGCAGATTGTGGAGGAGGCAGAGAAGAGTACTTATCACAGACTCTGTTGAGAAATAGCTAGAAAATATCAGTGGGTTTTACTGTTTCTGCACAGTGTGCTCGCTTCCTTAGGCCCCTTCTCCCACCCTACCCTTGGCCTTGGGCTATCTGTTCACATCAGCATCCAACTTAACTCAAGAAGAGCACTGAGCCTGGGCAGTGAACAGTCTTGCACCAGGGGTAGTTCAGAGCATAGTTGTTGACTCAGGTGCAGGTGTGAGTGTTTCCCAGCTCTGCAGCTGAAAAACAAAGGGCAGTGTGGTTCCAGGGCCCAAAGAAACATCAACCTGGGCACCTGCTAAAAAGGCAGTTCCTGATCTCCACATGACACACTGAATCAGAAAGCCCAAGTGGGGGACCTGGCAACCCATGCTTGCGTACACCACCCCCTCACACACACACCCCCAGGTGATTCCAGTGCATGCTCAAGTTAGAAACTCACTAACTTGTTCAGTTTCCCAAATCACAGTTCCCTCAGTTAATATCACTCACTTCATAAGGCTATTATTAGTCTTAAATAAGACAAAAAAAAAATCTAAGTCAACACTTGGCACAGGGCCCCCAATACAGTATGCACTCAATGGTTGGCCCTGTAGCAAGTTCTTCATCATCAGTGTCAGGAGGATAGACTGCAAAAACAGCCCTGCAACAACTAGAAGGGGGCTTGAATCCAGCAGACTGACTCTTCCAGAAATCATTTAAAAGCAGCCCAGAGGAGAAGCTAAAAGAAACTGGTTATCACTACTGTACACCACCACATTTGCCGAAGTGCTCACAGGCTGACAGAGTTGCGCTCCACGGTCCTGCAGGTAACGAATCCGCAGTAGCAAAACCGTGCTACCTGCTGTTACGCCTCAGAGTCAGGGATTTCAGGGAAAGACTGGATCCACCATGAGCTCAGCAACTAGGAGACGGGGCCTAGCTGAAGGCAGGTCACTGGGGCTGTGGCCAACAGGCTGTATCCCCCTCCCCATGCCGCCTCAGCTTTCTGCTTCCTGGTCACCCAGACAAGAGCAGCCTTTCGCCCCTAAACCATATCCTTCCTGCCTCACAGGCAGGAGATCATGGCCTGACTCTTTTAGAAACCATGAGCCACAATATTCCTCTCCTCCTGTAAATGGTAGGTGTCAGTTATTTTGTCCCTGCTACAAGATAGTGACTAAGACTCTGGTGGTCCATGTTTCAAGATCCACCAAGAACCCCACAGACTCTGGCTCTCAAAGCCTCTTGGAGGTGTGGAATCTCAGAAATAAGCAAACATAATATCCAGACTGATAATGTTTAGAATTCAAGAAATAAGGAGAGAACATACTGGGAGAATTTCATTTTCATTTCCCAAAACAACTCTTGACAAAGGCCGTGAGGCCCTCCTGGCAGCCAAAAGCAGAGGACATTTGTCAATCTTTTGTCTCCATTAGTGCCCAGCAAGTGATCACTCCCACCTCCTCAACTTGCTGCTCCTGATTCCAAGACATCACCTGCCATAACTTGGACCTTATGTATCCCTCAAAGGTCTCTGTGGTAAAAGCTTGGTCCCCAAGCCTATAATGCAGAGGTACGAAAGGCGCCGTCCTCTTCTTTGCACTTCTTGGCCATGAAGTGAGTAGTTCTGTTCTGCCGGGCCTTGCTGTCACTGCCATCCAGCACTCCCAGTGGAGGCCTAAAACCAATTACAGACTAGAACTCTAAAACTTTGATCCAAAGTGAACTCTTTCTCTTTATAAATGGATTGTCTTGTGTGTTTGTTAGAGGAATAGAAAACTGACCGATACACTATCTGTCCTCCTCTGAGCTTCACACTCTGAGGACTTGGGCTGCTCCTCAGCCCCGCTGTGCCCCTCTTCTGTGGCCCACGTGGCTGTCAGGCATCATGCTGTCTCTTCTAGCCTGCTCATCAGAATTCCCCCAATCTTCATGCTCTGAAGTCTGCTCAGTGCACATGAAGAGACTGGAAAGGGGCCAGGTTGGCCAGGCCCTCATCTTGGCCCTATTGCTTGCTCTGTTGCCTAACATGAACACAGGAGTAAATGAAAATCGGGACACCTTCTGTCACAGTTCTTTCTCGTGACCCTACAACCCCGAGCACTGGCATGACTTACACATTCACAAGCCTCCTTAGCATTGTGCCTTTACATGAGGTGGTCACCCACCTCTCACCTCCTGGGTATTCCAACACCTTCTAAGGTATCTAAGGGTACATTTACTAGCTGCTCCTCTGACTCTACATTTCCCTACAGAACCAAGATCTGGCACAGAGAAAGTGGCAAGCTGGCTGTGCTCCAGACAAGGGGACAGGCTGCTGAAAAGCTTATAGAACAAGGGCTGGGGAGATAGCTCAGTAGAGTAAGTGATTGCCTGGCAAGCGCAAGACCCTGGGTTCAATCCATGGTTCCAGAAAAAAATAAAAGCTTATGGAATGAATAAGCCAAAAGAGTAGTGACTAATCTCAAATCAAGTTCAAAGTAGGGTACAAAAATAGTCAAAAATACTTATAACATTTAATATCAAATTATTCCAGTTTCATCTGACACTTTGAAACAAACCAAGAAAATACTAACCTTTACTACAGAGTCCCAAAATAAAAAATTTTGACACAATAAGAGGAATTTTTCTAAAGAAATATAACCATCTTCTTTGAATAAGAATCTAAATTCACATTAATTATACAGTATCTTTATTTCATTTTCCAGCTCCATTATATAGTCTCACTATAATTACCCTTATCCTGAAGATCATCTGTAGGTCCACGGAGCTTCCTCTCCTGTTCTAGAGAAGCCTGAAATAAACGCAGGCCCCACAGTCCGTGAGCAACTTCCTATTCACCAGACATCCTAGGTCATGGTCATCTGGTCACCCAAGGTACAGATCTGGGGTTCACTCTGGACTCCTCTCTCTTCACTAGCAACCCTTGAGGTTCCTGAATGTGTGTCTTAGTTGCTCTTCTCTTACTGCTGGGACAAACACCCCACACCCAAATTGAGGAAGGAAAGGTTTATTTAGCTCACAGTTACTGGAGGTTTCAGTCCATACTCAGCTGGCTCCAAGGCAGACTGGCACATGGCAGAGAGCAGCAGTTCATGGCGGCAGAACAATTGCAGCAGAGGTAACAGAGATAACCAGCCAACCAGAGCAGCAGAGAGAGTGTCTGTCTCTCTGTCTCTCTGTCTCTCTTATATTACATTCAGGCTCTCTGCCTCAGTCAGCCTATCTACCTCAGGCCACACCCATAACACCATCAGTACTTAGACCCATAGTCTCATCAGTACTAAAACATATAATCCCAGTGGATCATGAGTCAAGTCTCAAACTCTGGAAGTCCCCGCCCCATGACTGCATGAGGCTCTGAGAGGACAACTAGACACAAACCATAACAGTGTGCTTCATGAACTTCCATAATCCCCATTCTCTGCACTACACTCAGATCAGCACTACCTTTCCTGTGCCTCCTTCTCCCATAACTCGCCCCAAAAGCCACAGCTCGGGGAGGTGCCACCTCCTGCATCATGTATGTGCACCATGCTCCCTGTGGCACAACAGGCTGGAGCACCAGTCAGGAAACATGCCCTTCTTGAAATCCACCTGAGATTTGAGTCCCTGTGACTCATCTGATACAGCAGAGGCGGAAGGCAGAGAGGAGGGCCTTCTGCTCCCATGAACAACCTAATAAAGTTCCCAGACTCTGCTCTGGAAGAAGCAAAATCTTTACGTAATACCTAGAAAAAAGGGGCCCAGATATTTGCAGTGTACAAAGCAGCATTCCTCAAACCATCTCAAAGGTGAAGCAACTCATGTGCTGTAGGCAAGTCGATACACAACACGGGGTGCAGTCATACAACAAAATAGTGTTCAACCTTGAAAAGAAGAAATTCTGGTATCTGCTGCAACACTAAGGGGTCAGCCTTAAGAATCTTAGGCTAACAGGAATGGGCCAAAGAAGACAAATGCATACGTGAAGTGCCTAGACTTGGCAAATCCAGAGAGACAGAAACTAGAATAGTGGTGGCTGGGGACTGGAGAGAGAAAGAGCGGGGAGCTAGTTTTTAAGGGATACAATTTCACTTCTGCAAGATGAAGGGTTTGAAAGATGGATAGGGGATGGTTACACCATAATGTCAACGTACTACGTGCTACAAAATTCAAAAGAACAGTTAAAATGGTAAAGTGTGCTATGCTTTACCACATTTTAAAAAATGGTTTGAAAGAAAAATCGCTCATGGAAGACATTCCAGTTAAAGACACAGTGCCTCAAACTAGTCTGTCACTCCTCTCCTTCCACCTCTGCAGCAATTCTCCAAAGTCACCACTATCAGGAACCACAAGGCTCCCACCACATAGGGAACTACTGATGAAATTCAAAGAAATTCCAAAGGCAAAAAGAGAACTGTTGTTTAATTCACACATTATATTCCATTAGCACATGGGCCATGCTGCCTTACACACTGTTGTGGATTTAAACACACATTCCAGAGGAGCAGAGGTATAATTCACTGGCAAAACCACTTATTTACTGGCCAAAAACAATTCTGAGGAAGAGATGCTGAAAGAATATTCCACCACATCCCCCTATGAAAACACAAGGACTTCTAAGCAGTCACCCTAGCTCAAGCAGCCATCTGGCTCTAAAGATGCAAAAGCACTTTGACAAACCTCACCCCCTCCCTGCCGATCCCACAGGACACAGCCTGCCTCCTGAGTGCGAGGGGCAGCAGGCTGGGCAGTGAGGAGGCCATCTCAGCCCCTGTTGTCTGGACTCTTGAGCTTGAAGTGTGCTCCGCTCGACCTGCTGCCGAGTGACTTCCTGCAAATCTCCACCACTCTGGCTTCAGTCTTTTAATTTGAAAAGGAGCAATTCCTACCTCTCAGGGTTGCTCCGAGAATCAAATGAAATCTATAAAAAGTTTAGGCAATATTCTGCATGAAACAAAGACTACATGACTACTGTTATGCTAGGGACATACCAGGCTCTCGACCTTTCTTGGTGCCTTTCTCAAGTGTGACTTCCCCTGGATCCTGTGCAGCCTCTGTGTTACCCCACTTTCACTAACATGTCACACTGACAACTGTCACCTGCATTTCTGCTCCTGCCTCCTGACCCTTACTGGTCTGACAAATGCTGGCAAGGCACGGTGCACTGTGGATGGTTCTCTGCCTCAGCCAGGCTCAAGATCACTCTCCTCTGAGCATCCACAGGTTCCTGTCTTCTGTGGACACTGGTTCCCTAGGGAAGGAGCAGCAGGCTCCAGGTAGGCAGACAGCTGATCAAGGGAGCACAAGAGTGAAACTAAAAGAAGATGCAGCAAAGAGGAAGAAGCAACCTGACACTGCAAGTGACCTAGGTCTGGAAAAAAATAAAGATCTGTAGTGAGAGGAAATGGAGCAAGGTTTGTTTAGTTGTCACTTCTTTGTTTTATTGCTCTGAGGTTTGGGCACAGAGCCTTTGCACTGAGCTACGTCCCTAGCCCTTTCCTTTACCTTTTATTTTGAGATAAAGTCTCCCTAACTCATTATATTGCCCAGGCTGACCTCTAACTTGCTATCCTCCTGCCTCAGTTACCCAGAGTGCTGGAATTACAAGTATGCACCACTAAGGCTTTAAACACAGGGATGAAAGCATTACAAGGCCTGTGCACAGGAACAGCTATAGTGCTAAGCACAGCACTTCTGAGGCTCCCCATGTAGCTGCAGACCCGCCCATCACTGCCATGATATGTGCAGGGATGAACAAACAGACAACCACCACGAAGGTATGCCTAGCAAACATTGTCTTCAAAAACACCCTCACCCCTTGCTGAAGTTCATTCTAGTTAACTGCGTCACTGACAAAGGAAAGAATAAGGGCAAAGATAGCTCAAATTAAATAAGGAACCATAGTCAAGTTCAGAAACCACTTCCTCAACATGCACATTTCTCCCTGGAATTAGGCAAACAATAAAGAAAGAAACATGGGATCTACTGCATGGGTGTGGAGCTGGGTGGAGATGGGGGGTGGTCCTGCACTTCTTGATTCTCAAGAACTCTGGCACTGAAGAACCGTTGGCCTGCACCTTGGCAGCCAGCTGGCCCTGGTCCTGCTAATCCTCAGGCTTTGGCTACTGAGCTGGAGTGGCAAGATCGAAGACATGTTTCACAGTCACCTGACAAGCATAGTCAGCTCCACCCTGGCCCCTGAAAAACAGGTCCTCCATTGTAAACAAGATATTTTCTGCAGCTCAAACATCCACAGAAGGCATGCAAGGCTCAAGCCAACCAGCTCAAAAGAAAGAGAAGTCAGCCTAACGGACTGGGTGATCCAGAGAGAGGCTGCCCCTGTGTCCCACATACAACATGCGCAAAGGGAGAGAAGCAGCAGTCAGTGGGTGCCGTTCAGCCTGGAGCTACAGATCCACATAGGCTGGTGAGAAAGAAGAACTAAAGGCAAGCTCACAGAACAATAATGTGGCGCACATACACAGCGCAGAAGCAGGGGAGGAGGAAGGCAGCTCGGCCCTGAAGCGCCTGAGCACAGCATCCCTGCACACTCAATGGCATCACTGAAAGCAGGGGGCAGGACTTGAGCCCCACTGCAAATCTCCAGCTAGGCATTACTGGGATTCAAACCACATATGTTTTCTGGGGAGGTTTATACTACTAGGGAACATGCAAAACATTCACTCTGAACTGTACCAACAATATGCATTATAAAAGTAATTGTGTGAAGTTTTTATATGTAGAAAAGGCCTGGAAACCCTTCCAAAAAATTTTGAGGTTTTTTTTTTGTCCCTAAGTGGTGGGGCTAGAGCTTTTTAGTATCCTTCTCAAAATCTTTATATATCTAACAGAGATAACCTTAGCATACTTTGCTAAGGCAAAACGGGAAGTCTGTATGACCCACGCAAAAAAATCAAAGGTTTCAAAAACATTACAAAAATATTTATGAAATTCAGAAGCAAATGAAAAATCAAGCCTGGACATTCTGAAACAAATTTAATTGTTTGATTATTTACTAATATATAGTATTTGGCATCACTTAGATATTATCTTTGGAGCCAAAGAAAAATCTAAAACAAGCAAAAGCTTGATTTCATTTTTGTTTTCAGGAATTCATCTATTTATATAAATATCAAAATAAGCTCAAAAAAAGTTTAATGTTTAAAAAGAATAACCTAGTAAACCAAAAAGAATAACAACATGGGAAAAGAAAAATTAAAAGAAGAAAACCTGCCAGGAATAGGAAGGTCCTGGAAAGAAGTGATTATTGTACACAATGAATTAAAAGAATAATTTAACACATGCATTTTCCAAATCCCTTGAAAGGGCTATTTATGCTAAATTATTTTCTAAGTATAATGTAACAGTATTTTCTCCAGAAGGTGCAAATTTTAAAACTGGGCTCTTAAAATCGTATTAAATAATATTACGCTGTAAACACTTTCATGAAAGCTTCTTATTCTATTAGCTTTTCCTGGAAATAAGTTCTCAGGATTTCAATAACAAAGACGCTTGTCATGCAGTTAAGTGCTTATGTACTAGTGATTCCTGATGGAAGAATATCCTTTATTGTCTAGTTTGTGGCAAGGAATGGCAAACCAGCTAAGAAGCTACCTTGCAAACGTCACCATGGCTGTGGGCACCAGAAGTAGAAAATACACTGTCACCAGCCTGTGCATCCCAAAGTGAGGCCCAACTCATAGCAAGTAGTTATGACCATGAGTTACTGATGAGGCTGAAATGCATGCCTTTTCTAAGTTTACAGGACAAGGAGAGGGTGGAGGAACTGTTTCCCTTCTAACCCAGAACAATGGATTTAATTCAGGAATGTAAAAATGCCAGGTGATTTTGTGTTCCCTAAATAGAAACAAGGCCATGTCCCCATTAGGAAGGGCCCCTTTTAGGCTCAGCAGGCAGTGGATTTCAAGGCCCAACAATTCAAGCTCCATGCCCTAGACAGCACCTCATCCTCTCCTCACCCCATTTCCTTGCTACCTGCAGATCTTCAATTCCCTCACAGTCTCTCCCTACAGAGAAATTCGCTGCATTTCTACTGGCATTAACTACCCACCTTGCCAGGGCAGGATACTCTGTGTGCTGCCAGGGCAGATGAAATTGGGAACTGGAAAGAGGCTGCTAAATAATGAATCAGAAGAAGCCACCAGCCTTCCAACACCTCATTATCTACTTGCCTAAATCCAATAAGAAAAACAACCACATGAAAGGATAGGATGACAGGCTAATTCTTCTGAACCTTCTGGAAATTCTGGTTCAGAAGGGAGGGGGCGTGGTCTGGGATTTGAGTGTGGAGCAGACTCAGGGCCCCTGTGAGTCCAAACTGCTCCACATTTCCCCAGAACATGGCTGAGCCAGGTGGGGTGGGAAGCCCAGAGGTCCATGGATGGATAGGGAAGGTGCCCACCGGATGGCTGGCCAATTCTGGAAAATGCCAGCCAAGTTCTCTCACCACCCTGTGCCACCCCACACCACCCTGGGAAATTTCTGCTCTTCTTGGGGTCACCCTTGAGCTTTCCAAACTCACCTCTTCTCTACAGTTGGAAACAAACTGTATCCCAACAGAAAGGCCCAAAAAGCCCTGGTTCCACCTCTGGCCCTGATACCTACAACCTGGCTTTTATTTTTCCACAGTCATATTTCCTCATTTTAAAACCATGTTAAAAATATATTTGAGAGCTGGGCGTGGTGGCGCACGCCTGTAATCCCAGCACTTGGGAGGCTGAGGCAGGAGGATCAGTGCGAGTTCGAGACCAGCCTGGGCTACAAAAGTGAGCTCAAGGCCAG
>PVJA010042670.1:0-17186 GCA_004027025.1 Myocastor coypus | reverse complement strand
TCACAAAGCTAGAATTAGAGGTCCCATTCAAGCCAGCTATTCCCCTTCTGGGCACTTTTCCTGAAGAACTGAAAACATCATACCACAGTAATATATATACACCCATGTTTATGGCAGTGCAGTTGGTCATAGCTGAATCTTGGAAACAATGTCAATGTCCACCAACCAAGGAGGATCAAAAAGACATGGTATTTTTATACAATGGAGTATTGCTCAGTTATAAGGATAAACCCAGGGGCCGGGCGGGATGGCTCAGTGGTCTAAAGCGCCTGCTTGGGAAAGCTTGGGTGGCTTCAGGGACCGCAGTTCGATCCCCGGCACCACATGCTGCGCCAGCCCTGCCCTCGGGGTAGGCTGAGCCGGCCATGAAAATGAGTCAATAAACAAACAAAGGTTCTGAAACAAGAAAAAAATAATAATAAATTTAAAAAATAAAAAAAAATAAAGATAAACCCAAAGCTTTTATAGGTAAGTGGATGCAACTAGAGACCATACAGTTAAGTGAAATAAATCAGACCCATATGTATAAACACCATATTATCTCCCTAGTGTAAGAAACTGAAAGCATAAATAAAATCCAAAAGACATAATAGATATTGTGAAAGGGAAAGAAACTGCTCAAATTAAAAGAACTGGGATGAGGGAAAGAAGTTTACTGTATAACAGCTATTGGTTTATTGTATAACAGCTAAGATAATTGTACTACCAATTTCTATTGGTTTATTTATTTTTATGGCTGGCTCAGCCTGCCCTGAGGGCAGGGCCGGCGCAGCATGTGGTGCCGAGGATCGACCGCGGTCCCTGCAGCCGCCTAAGCTTTTCTAAGCAGGCGCTTTAGACCACTGAGCCATCCTGCCGGGCCCTCTATTGGTTTATTGAAAGGAACAATTCACGGTTAACTTTTAATCAAACTTCATGCCTATATCTGATCATCTGAACAATTACTTTTAATCTAACAATATGCAATGTAACTATCATTGTTGATTTCCTATCATCTTGTTTTGAAATTCTATATCATTTTATTTTTTTAATTTTTTATTCTCTTTAAAATAAAAAATTATGTGCAATATGCAAAGCAGAATCTGCAATAAAATTTTGAAGAGATGCTTTCTCAATTTTTATATAATAATAACAGTTCAATTCCCTTACTTTGAAATATACATATAACTCAAAACACTTCTGATGGATTCTACCATGCATTTGGGCTTGACAGGTAGCTGTTGTAGCTGTCTTAAGATCCATAGAAAGCAAGTCCTATCTATGTACAATTCACCAGGATATTAGCATTCTACTGGAGAGACTGAAGCAAGGGTGCTACTTCGCTAGCACATTTCATTTCATTTCAAGACAGATGTTACCATTTTGCTAAATTGTCCAGACAGGTCTTGAACTTTTAATCTTACTGCCTCAGCTATGCAGAGTGCTGAGATAATAGGTATGCACCACCATACCCAGCTGCGGCTCTTTTAGGAACCAATGTAATAATTTTAGTAGATCTAATATACAGTTTAGAGAAATGAAACTTGGTATATTTTTTTTAATTTGATCTCATTCAATTTATATAATTTATTTATTTACTTATTTACTTACTTACTTATATGGGCAGCTCAGCCTGCCCTGGGTGTGGGGCTGGCGCAGCATGTGGTACCAGGGATCAACCCTCAGTCCTTGCAGTTGCCTAAGCTTGCCTAAGCAGGTGCTTTAGACCACTGAGCTATCTCACCATCCCAAAACTTGGTATAGTTTTAAAGTTTCTGTATCAAATAGTTAGGGGATAGCAGAACTAGGAATGAAATTCAAATTTATGTGGCTAAAGTCTGAACTTTACCTGTACCCATAATATTAAACTGACTTTAACTGGAGAACATCTTTAGGATCTAGAGTACATCACTAGAATAATCCCCAGTTCTTTCAACAGGGGCATGTTTTATATATAATGATCAACTTAAAGTTTAGAATAATTTTCCCACTGCAAGAGAAACAATAAAAAGGCAAACAAAACCATAATCAATTATAGGAGAAAAGTAGTCCTTGGACTACATGAAATTGCATTCTAACCATTGCTACAATAACTAGTCATACCTTAGTTTTGGATTTCAATAAAGCTCTTGGAGTTAATGGCAATATCATAAGCCTATTTTTATTAGTTATAACAGTAACGATGCTTAAGCAAATATTTAAGTCCTGATGAGCATTTTTAAAACATGAACTCATCTACCAACATGCCCTTTGAATTATGAAAGATTGAAGACCAATTGGCACTTGGTCAGTACTATAAGCTTTGGTTGCTAGGATCTGAATTTATCTCTGCAAACTTCACATTTAGCTCCGTATTTACCTAAACACATGCACTTAGGTCAATTGGTTTCAATAATCAGACTTCTCATTCCTGGTCTGCAGAACTCTGAAAACCCAAACGAACTAGTTCACATTGCAGCCAAAGCCTGGACTTCAGCCGTGTGTCTTGCTCATGCAGGTGCCAAGCTCATAGGACCATAGCCAGGCAGCTCTGAGTCTGCACCAAGGAGAACTCTGGCCACACGGGAGAGCAAGGAGCTTGGTGGGGTCAGTGTCTGTCTCTTGGCCTCTGGGTTTCCTTACATCTCTAATCTTGACTTCATGTAAAGTCACTCATGTATTTTGAGGGAGTTGGGGTTTTTTTTTTTTTTGTGTGTGTGTGTGTGTGTGTGTGTGTGTGTGTGTGTGTGTGTTTTCAGATCCAGGGGATCAAACTCTGGACCTTGTGTCTACCAGGTACTTGAACTACTGAGCTGTATCCCCAGCCCCTCACTCATATATATTTTGATGAAAAAGTTAACATTAGTCCTATTTACTTCCATCTTCCTTTAAATAAAATATGTGAATTAAGACATTTTCAGTGTCATATTCTGATTCTTAGGAATTTCTTTTTTTTTTTTTTTTTTTTTTTTTTTTTTTTTTTTTTTTTTTTTTTTTTTTTTTTTTTTTTTTTTTTTTTTTTTTTTTTTTTTTTTTTTTTTTTTTTGAGACAGGGTTTCACTATGCAGTTCAGGCTGGCCTTGAGCTCACTTTTGTAGCTCAAGCTGGTCTCGAATTTGCACTGATCCCCCTGCCTCAGCCTCTTAAGTGCTGGGATTACAGGTGTGAGCCACCACGCCCGGCTTCTTAGGAATTTCTAAATGGGTAATCTATAATAAAAGCAAGAAGAGCCAGGCATATTGGCACACACCTGCAACCCCAGCACTTAGGAGGTTGAGGTAGGAGGATCCTTGTAAGTTCGAGACAAGCCTGGGCTACAAAGCTAGCTCAACGGCAGCCTGAACTGCATAGCAAGACCATGAAAAAAAAAAAAAAAAAACGTAGATGAATGTAAATGTGAATAGCACTCTGCATGTACTAGGTGTCCAAATATGTCCATTATGGATTAGTATGGAAACCACATGAGAAACTTCTGTGTCTAAGTGTCAAAGTAAGAATTCTGTTTTAGCAGGGCATGGTGGCACTTGCCTGTAATCCCAGCACTTGGGAAGCTGAGGCAGGAGGATTGGTGCAAATTTGAGACCAGCCTGGGCTACAAGAGTGAGCTCAAGGCCAGCCTGAACTGCATAGCAAGACGCTGTCTCAAAAAAGAAAAAAGAAAAAAAAAAGAATTCTGTTTTGTCTAGTAGCCTTTCACAAACACCAGAGAATGGGCCTGATGAGCCTGCAGGAGTACAGGACCCTTCCTTTCCAATAAGACTTGGTCCAAGAAATAAGCAGTCTCCCTCGGCCACAGGACATTCTTGCAGCCATACTTATGTGCCACCATCGCCCACAAAGTGGATGACACAGCTTGTGTGTTTCTGTAGCTTCCTTTTTATTTTTTAATGCATTTGACACAGGGTCTGGCTACCTAGCTGGGACTCACAGTGATCCTTCTATTTTCAGCCTCCCCAACACTGGGACTGCAGGCATGCCCACCATGCCCATCTCAGTGGCCAGTTCGGTGTGCCCAGGGGTAGGACAGGTATGGCATGTAGTGTCTGAGATCAGAGCCCAGTCCTTGCACGTACCTAAGCAAGCACTTAGTGCGCCGAGCTATCTGTTCAGCTCTTGTAGCTCCTTTTACATCTGCCATGAATGCTTACTGAAACAGTCTCTCCAAATCTCAATTGTCTGTTAGTATCTTCACCAACAATGGACCCACCCAAGGCACTTATTTCAAGTTACATGACAACTGTGTGTTTCTTCTGCGCCTCTTCCCCATCTTCAATCTCTTTTCTTGTATCCCCCCACAGTCAGAATTTCCCAGAGTGACTCTGAAGTGACTCAGCCATGACAACCATCTCATGGTCTCCAGGACACAAGCTGTTATCACAGGAAGAGGACGCTCTACCCAGAGAAAACAGATGTGCAGCTTTCTGCTTGCCCAAGGTCTGGGTTGGGACACCTGCCCAGACTGGACACATGCTTATCACCTTACTGCAGCACTTAGAAATGTCAGCAGAGTTCAACCCAAACCAATGCACAATAGCCCCTGCATAATACATCACTGGGGCCTTCCCATTTCCCTTGGAATGACGTCTGATATCACCGATGTGCTTTTCCTGCACTGGGAATCCAACACAGAGCTTTGCACAGGGTATGTGAGCCTGAGCTCCTGGGCTACACCTCAGCTTTTCTAGCAGCACTTTGACTCAAGACAAGAGTTGCCTGCTCCAGTCTGTGACCCATGGCTCCTGGCAAGTGCCCTTGTCCTGCAGCTTGAACCTTGTGGCTCTGTATCCACAAATTTCTCCTGGGCATCGCCTTAGAAGCTGTGTTCCACAGTAAACTAAAAATCCCAGGGAGGAAAGGAGGTTTCACTGCTGGCTCCTCCAAGCGTAGAGGAAGACATACAAATATCCAAACACCTTGTCCTAAAAGAGCCAATATCATATAGTTTGACTTAATAGCCATTCAATAAATAGCCCTCGACTGGACTAAAAAACGTATTCACTATAGTTTTGGCTCTGTGTATGCATAATCAGCTATTATTATTAACAATTCAAAGAATCTCCTTACATTCTATGAATTTTCACGGAGAGTTTTCACAGTTAAGTACAAGAGTAAATTCTAACAATGGGAACTACTGGCCCTACAGGTTAAGCAGGCTCCGTGGGCTGCTTTGATCTCCTGGGCTTTATTCTTCTGAGTTCTCGGAGTTCTCTCAGGTGGGTTCTGCATGATTTCCTCTGACTTGGCAGGAGGGCTCAAGACCCAACCCACATTTCCCTCTCCCCTCTCCCCGCCTCCCACCTGCTCTTCATCAGGACAGACGTGGCGGCCAAGGCTCTCTTTGGCCCTTCTGAATTGTGGAGACCTCGGTTGGTTCTCTGGCCCAGGACTCAGGATCGCCTACACTGATGAAGCCCGGGCTGCAAGCACCACGCACGATCAGCGGGGCAGGGAGGCAGAAGCCAGTGTGAGCCGAGGCCGCGCCGAGGCCCTGTAGAAACGTTATGTTTTCTTGCATGCATTTATCGCCACCCAGACTTTGGGGAGGGAAGGCTGAGAGAAGATGTGTCATGGCGTGACCGTGGGAAGCACCACACAGAAGTCCAGCCCCACCTCCAGGGTCCTTGGCTTAAGTGCTGTGCTCCCCGCACAGAGGCACCGCACAAGCCAGCTACTGGAGCGCCCCCGTGGGAGGTGGTGCCAGCTGCCTGCTGGAGAAGACGAAACAAAACAAAACAAAAATGTTATTTGGTGATGTAGAGAAAGATAGTCATAAGCTGAACAAAGGCAATTGAAAGCTTTACTAAATCCTTTGTTAACTGCCTATACTTTGGAATAACTGGCCACTCTAGAGCAGTATTTTCCTCAGATTTTATTTATTTATTTATTTATTATTTATTTATTTTCAGGGAAGGGTCTACAGGGTGTTCAGGGTCTCACTACTAGATCAAACTCATAGTGATCTACCTGTTCACAGCCTCCCAAGAGCTGGGATTACCGGCATGGGTCACTATGCCCAGCCTTAATTACCACCCAGCAGGGCAGGCCCTGGGGATCAATCTTCCAGCCCCTGAGCCTGCTTGCAGACACTGTAATCTGCTGAGCTATTTGGCCAGCCCAGGAGATAATTATAAGAAGAGAAGTCCACATCTTTGGTGAGTTTTGTGGTTTATATTTGTATGTAAGGAGACGACAAACTATAACATTTTATACAAAAACTATGTGTTCAATCCTTACATAATGATCAATATATAAAAATGTTAGAATGTGCTCATTTCAGGGTTGTAATGGAAGGGCCAGGGAGACAGCTCAGTGGAATAAGTGCTTGCCTGGCAGGTGCAAGATCCTGAGTTTGATCCCTGCTACCACAAAAACAAACAAACACACACACATACACACACACACACACACACACACACACCCCAAGGTATTCAGAATTGTAATGGCTAAGCCCTTTTGCCTAGGGTATTTTTAGGAGAACTAATGAGTATTTGAAGACCTTACAAAAAGCTGAAATCTCATGGCCACAAGGTGGCAGTGCATCATCTCACAAATCCAAAATTAATTGATACGTCAATAAAAGCCCTTTTCTGAACTATGTGACTTTATCTGAAAATGGATGAAGCCAATCGACTATATGTCTCACACTGGTAACCAGCCAAATGTTTATGTTCACCAACCACATTTTCCAAACAAGAAGTATAACTCTGGCACCAAATAGTCCAATGGCTATTTATTCAAACCATTCATAGTTTTTTAATTACATGTGATAGAATTATAAAATCTTAAAAATCAAATTTTCAGCTTCTTTGTGGTCAAAAGATATCAAGTCATGCTTTCTGGTGTTGCACATGGCCATACCACTGCATGGAATATTGCACCGCCTTTCAATTCAAATGAATAGCAGTCTCCTTAACCTGGAAACTTTGATTTTAAGTTAACTATTCACTAATTCAATACCTGATTTTTAGAACGAGTTACTTCTGCATACTTTACACTCAATCCTGACATCTGCCTGAGATGCCTAGAGCAGCCTTCCGCCGAGCGACAGAGCCCCTTCCCCAACACTCCCAGCACACATCTATCCTCAGAGAAATGTGCATACAACGCGACAACCTTTGGTTGCCCTGGCTCCATTAGGATGTGCAAGCCGGATATTTACATATGTATCTTTATGTATATTCATGGGAGTGTACAGTTTGTATATGTATGAATATGCACATATAAATATATAATTATTTCCAGAAAAACAGCCTAGAAAAAATATACATTTTGTTTCCTACAAATACCAACAGATTTGGAATTTGATTTGTGCACATTTGAAAGGCATTTGGAGCAAAAAAAAAAAAAAAAAAAAAAGACTAGCCGGGCGTGGTGGTGCACGCCTGTAATCCCAGCACTCGGGAGGCTGAGGCAGGAGGATCAATGTGAGTTCGAGACCAGCCTGGCCTACAAAAGTGAGCTTAAGGCCAGCCTGACCTGCATAGTGAGACTCTGTCTCAAAAAGACAGGAAAAAAAAAGAAAAAGAAAAGAAGTACCAGCTACTTTATTTTCATCATTAAAATGATGACCTAAAACTTCTGAGAAAAACAGCTTCTCTGCTACAGTCTCTGAGCAGAGAGCAGGCCAACTTTAGCCTTCATAACTCAACAACTGAGAAAAAACACACATAGCTCAAATCTGGATCAAACAGAGCTGGCTATTTACATCTTCTTCCTTTTTGATGTCAGAACACAGCGTCCATGAATAAAAAGTGTTTTGGCCACCACAGCCTCCGTATGCTGGTTCTGCTCCCTTTCAGATGGCCTCAGCCTTAGTTGTGTTTTCATTTGCTCCTGTTGACTTAGGTATTTGTTTATGTATTTTTATGGCCGGCTCAGCCTGCCCCGAGGGCAGGGCTGGCACAGCTTGTGGTGCTGGGTATCAAACCGCGGTCCCTCCAGCTGCCCAAGCTTTCCTAAGCAGGCGCTTTGGACCACTGAGCCATCCTGCCAGGTCCCCTGACTTAGGTATTTATCATGGTCTTGCTGAAATCCAAACGTGCAGCCATAGAAAAGAAATCTAGGAGACAGTGGGGCGGCACACGTGCAAACTCTTCCTGGTTCTCTGAGCACCTACAGCCCTCTCAGCAGATCCACTGCACAGAGTGTGAAGGCTGCGGCACTGGTCTGAATTAAATGCCCCACCCTCTGAGCTACATAGTGAACTGGCTCTGCTCTAAGTTCACACATCTACACTCTTCCTCAAGAGGACAGGTACTTCCCTCGGGGCTTTCCATAGGTCTTGAAGTTTACATAATAACTTCCTGTTCAGTGGAGTGAGTTTTTGCAGCTCTCTGCTGGGAAGTGCTCCAGAGAACAGTCTTTGATGTTTCTTTTAGGGAGGGCCGCTCCCCTTCATACTTCATTTCAGGGACCCACTCCGCTAATTTGCCGGGCTCTGCTTGCTTGGGAATGCAAGAGAAGCTTTCTGGGACCTTAATATTTGTCCTCAGGAGCTTCTGCTTGAGTGGCCTGTTTCCAATTCTGAGGATCCTGGTTGCCATCAGAGAGGCCCTGCAGTCTATTCTGGAGCTGCTTGAAAGCAGCCACCACTTACTGACCTCCCAAGGTCATCTAGTCTTTTCAGCCCACCCCAAGAAGTTTGGTGGCCTAATTCTGACCTTGACCTCTTTTTTCTACAGCACCCTGCAGCTATGGGCTCAGCACACAGAGGAAATGTAGCTAGCAGTAGTCTAGCAGTGACACAGGTCCTCCCTACCTCCCTAGTTCTCTCGAGTGCCACACAGCCACAGCCCTGCCCAGAATATGGCTAAGGCAGAATCCTTGGTCTCCACAAGAACTACACCACCATTTTTTTTATTATTGGTGTCCCGACTTATCTCGCTCTAACCAACTCATAGGTCTCTCGACCCCTCCTCTATTTGGAGATTCTTTCTGCTTTACTCATTTCCATGTTGTTTGAAGTTTCTAGAAATCCATTACTCATAGTTTTTAGAGTAATGAAGATTCATTTTTTAAAATTTCCCAGAAGGTGGTCTGAAACCTCCATCATGGAGATATTTGACAGTCCTAAGGATAATGAGTGCTACTGAGCACAGAGCAATGGCAGAGCTGAGCCATGAACCTCTGGACAGCCTCCTGCTGAGCCTAGAGTGTTGCACTGTGAACGCGTTGTGTTTCCCACCGTCACCTGTCCAACTTATGCCCAGTGGACACAACTGTCATTGTTAAACAACATTTTGTTGTTGTTTTTTTCATTAAACGGTATGTGCAAATTATTTTCCTTTTTAAGCAAATAAATACATTGATTTGTTGAAAGTAGATCAAAAACAAATATTTTAACAAGTCACATGTAGTCTAATGTCAGCCGTAACTCAATGGAGAGATAAGAAAGCTTTCATGGAATGGAAGCCACTCTTAGAGGTGAAGGTGTGGCCAATTCCCTACTGCTAACCACAAGAATAAACCCTGCAGGGTGACCCTGAGGCCTCCACCCAGGCCAATTTGCTCTTGACCCCAAGGTGAGCCAGGTATAGGACAAGAGCCAAATCTGTGGCTAACAGCACTATAAAATAACACATCAAAATTAGAAAACTTATTTTTAGGACTCTAAAATAGCACCATGTTACCTGAACTTATCAAGTGACCTATGACCCTGCCACTAACTATATGACACTGGATCAGTCACATAGCTTCTCTGATACAATATTCTCCTCTAAAATTTGAAACATTGGAATGGATCACTGAGCTTTCTCCTCTGGAACTTGCATTCTAAGATTTTAGGGACACTTAATGAAATTTTCAGGGCCTTCTGGTTGGCTGGGACAGTCGGCCCCAGATGGCCACTCGCACAGAATGAGCTGCCAAGGTCAACTCTGTACAGCTCCTACCCTTTCCCACTCCTTACCACCCACTCCTACTTTGACATCTCACAAGGCAGCATCATTCTGTGTCCACCTTCCCCTGCTCCCAGCTTTCCCCCATATATGTGAGGTAGAATATGCAGATATGGATTTGTGCTAGCGCACCAAAATGAACCTATGACAGGGCCATGCAATGCCATTAACCATCAGACTATGATACCCCTTAGTTGCTGCAGGCTGATCAGACCCACAGTCTCCCAAACAAGTGGGCATGAAGGCTTTTTAAAAAATGAGACAAATGGTATGATTTCAGGGCCCCCAGAGGGTCCCAAAACCCTCTGGTGAGTACTGTGAGCTGGAATAGGGAGGAGGCCTGCATTTCCCTCTGCAATATGCAAAGGGTAATCTGCATTATACAGTGGAGGTAGTATCCAGTGTCTGAGGGTCCAGTGCTTCAGCTCTGAGGTATAGTCTTTCTAGCCCAAGGAAGTCATAACCTCTGTCTCAAGGCTCAATCCCAGCTAACAGTGTTGAGCATTGGCTCTTCATCCTGCCTCATGATGTAACAACTATATGCAATTAACAATTTCCATAGCAAAAAAATAAAGTTTAGTTTTAGAAGAATTCTAAAAATTCAGGCGAGGACGTGGTGTTAAAAAAACACAAGTCTAATTGCACTCTGCATATTTAAAATGTTTTGCTGTCTTACCATAGCCATACACTGCATTTTAAATAACAAATGACTTTAAATGTTCTGTCAGCTCCTGAAGCTTATGTGCTAGATAACTAATTCCTGGTCCACATGCTAAAGATGCTCACCCATAGTACAGTGCTTCTTCCTAAGCTGGTGTGGATGAGAGTGACCTGACAGTGGCAGAGATCTAATCTGGTTCCTGAAAACAGGAAGGTGTCTATTCCTAATGACCTCAGAGACCCAACGGCAGCCAATTCTTCAAGCTGGAACTGAAGAAATCAGAAGTTAAAAGGCACTTGCCACACGTGGTAGTTCACACCTGTAATCCCAGGACTTGGGAGGCTGAGGCAGGAGATCGCCGAGTTCATGACCAGTCTCAGGTACAGAGTGAGTCAAAATGAGTTCAAGACCAACTTGAATTGCACAATGACACCCTGTCTCAAAAAGACAAAAACAAACTAAAAAAGGCATTATCATTCTAAATTAGAAAGAAATTTTGCAAATCCAACTGCAATCAATTTATTACAGATTACTACTTAGTTATGTTCTCCTTGATCAAGTCTACAAATCACATCAAATAAAATATACATGTGGCAAATCCACAGCATTCTGTAAGCCACAGAGCATTCTTTAGAATGATTAAGGTGAAGTCATATTTTGGTTAAAAGTCTTACCATATTTTACTGGTTTTAGATAAGACCTGGAGCCGGGTGTGGTGGCGCACGCCTGTAATCCCAGCACTTGGGAGGCTGAGGCAGGAGGATCGTTGTGAGTTCGAGACCAGCCTGGGCTACAAAAGTGAGCTCAAAGCCAGCCTGAACTGCACAGTGAGACCCTGTCTCAAAAAGCAAAAAAAAAAAAATAATAAAAATAAAAATAGATAAGACCTGGGAAATGTAAAGAATCTGTAACAAACTTGGCTTTGTTACTTAGACATCTATAGAGAAAAACAAGGTGTATGTTTCTAGAAGAGCACAAAAAGCAGACTTTAAAAATAGACAATAGTTTTAAAATAGCAGTATCAATCTACATTTCCTTTATTAACTAAGACTGGGCAGTGAGGTTTTTCACCTTACTGATTTTTCAAATAGCTGATGTCTCAGTTACTTTTTACTCGTTGCTGGGACAGATACCTGACCCTCAAAATGAAGGAAGGAAAGGCTTATTTAGCTCACCGTTTGTGGTGGTTTCAGTTGATACTCAAATTCTGAGCCAGCGCAGAGCTCCTCCAAAGTGGTGTGGCTGGGAAGATCAAGCTCTGCCCAAGAACAAGGACTTCTCCAAGGACTCGGGGCAGGGCTGGGCCAGGCAGGAGGCAGCCCAGGCAGGGTGAGGCTAGGCTCCCCTGAGCTGGACTGGACTTGGCTGGGCTGGGCTCATCTGGCCTAGAGTGGAACCAATCACATCCCAGGACAGGCCCCCTGCATCCTGCAGGATGGGCCCTCACAGCCAGAACCAGCAGAGCTGATCCAGCCAACTTCCTCAAGTTGACACAGTGTATCAACTACCGCAGCTGATGTTAACCACTTCAAAAGCCTTTAAAATGGCAATCGATTGAAAATATATTTGATGTTTTCTCATTTACTGAGCAGAACATATTGTAAAAATTGTCTTTGTCTGAGATTAGAGACGCCAGGATTGTAGGCAGTCCTCCATGATTACTGAAGGTTCTTTTGTTTTGCTTTTGAGGTGCTTGGAACCAACCAGGCAGGTGCTACCTCTGAGCCATGCCCCAGTCCTGTCTGGCGGCTCTCGGCCTCCAGTGGCCCCTTTGTTTCCAGCATGCCCACAAGTCCTGCTCATTTTTCTAATGTGCCACGCCCTAGCTGCTCAGGAATGGCTGGGGAGTCCTGGGAAAGCCTGATAAGCAAGCCTGCCTGACCTGGAAGCTTGATTTTACTGGCTCTGCCAAACCAGCAGGCTCTGAGAAGAAGCCTAGTGTGGTTACTCACTTCACTCCTCTAGGTAGTAAGAATTTGACCTGCACTCCCCAGCTCCATAACTCAGACTGGAAAGCAGATGGCCAAACAATAACACAGTTTAAATTCTTTCAGATTTATGCAAGTGCACTCCAAGAGGCACTCCTAACAAGTAGCACCCCTCTTAGCCAGCTGGTGATAAGCCTTCCCCTCCCTCTGGCACTGGGAGTCAAACCCAAGGCCTACCCACTGAGCTAAGCTACAAGACCAGCACTTTTATATTTTTATTTTTATTTCTTTTTAGAAATAGGATTTCACTAAATGGCTATATTGGCCAGGGCAGGCTCTAATGTGTGATCCTCCTGCCTCAGCCTCTGAGAGTGCTGAGATTACAGGCGTACCTCACCAGGCCCAGTTTGTAAGAAGCCATTAGAGTAACACAGAATGAGCACCACTGCTAGCTAAGCTTCTTGAGCAATGTGAGACCCAATTGGGCTGAGTGCCAGCTACTGAGGAGATTTACTCTCCTAATTCCAGATAGCGAAGAACCGAAGAAGACCCTCAGAGTACAGCTTATGTCCTAAACAGCAGGGGGGGGGGGCGTTCCCATTACCCAAACAACGCTCCACATTTATATTTCCCCAGAGAAAGAGAAAGCTGAGCTGCTCGTGTTTCACAGGTCTTTCAGCATGTACCAGTCCCTCTCAGCTGACGTTACCTTAACCCCTGAATTTCTAGTCCAATTCTAGCTTACCCTAACTTCTTCACCTTGTCCCCCTTTCATTTCCTGTGGTACCTAGATGCCGTTAATCGAATTGGTACCAGTATAGAGCTGGAAGTGTCCACAAAAGGCCCTATTCACATGCTGCCCTGCTCTCTTCCCAGTACAGGGAATGGCTCAAGTGCATCATATATCTTCTTGACCCATGAAGCTTAAATCAAGAGTATTGTTTGTTTGCGCAATTTAAAACAATATAAATGTACCCACAGGTTCCATTCTGGAACTCGCTTTCCTTACTTCATATTGTAGCTTTAAGGTCTGCCGGTGCTGTCAAAGGTACATCAAGGGCCAGCAGTGATATCGCTCAGTGGACTAAGTCCTTGCTTAGGGAAGTGCAGGGGCCAGGGTTCGGTTCCTGGCTCCGCCTGCTACACCAGCCCCACTCTCAAGCACGCTGAGCCGGCAATGCAGGCTGGGCGTAGTGGCTGGTGCCTGTAATCCCAGCACTTGGGAGGTACAAGCAGGAGGATCACTACGAGTCAGTAGTGAGACCCTGTACCAAAAAAAAAAAAAAAAAAGACAGACGGAAAAGGACAAAAAACAAGGTAAATCAAGCTCCTGGAGTCTCAGGGCCTTACGCTGCTCTCAGGTATGCACCCCCTACATTTCACTTGCTCTTTCCAAGAGACTCTGAAAATGCCTAATTTCATTGGTTTGTTCTCCTCTTGGTTGAGTGGTGCTGGAGCCTCAATGCATGGCCCAGTGGGAGTCTAATTCATTAGGGCACTGCCAAATCACCACAATGGCATGTGGGGCTGGGCTTAAAACCTGGGTCCTTGTGTTGCAGGCAGCTGAAGTAGACAGAAATATTACAGGCACCTAGACAGGGCCAGGCCCTCAAGGACGACATAGAAGACAAGGTGACGTCACAACTATAGACAGACACTCCTCCACCATGGGCTAGATCTCAGGACAAGAGTAAACAAACATAGCTACGTACTTCCCTAAGGATGAGCATCAGGGGTTGATATTCTAAGTAGGCATCAGTCACTTGAAAGAGCCCAAAGGAGTCACTAACCCAATCCCCAACAGGAAGACTGTTGAGCAGTGGTGCTTGTAATCTCACTGGTTGCCCATAGTTTTGTCCTACCTCATGCCCACCTAAGTGAGTTCCCATGTCTTCTCTATAGCCTTAGACCCGCCTCATTGTGCGGTTTTATTCTATAAAAGACCCTGAAAGAGACAGCTTCCTGGGGACAACCTTCTTGAAGCCCCCCTTCTTGTTTTTCCTCTCAGACAGGAGCTTTCTTTCCCCCAACAAATCTGTTCTGCTTATAACCTCTGTTTATTCCTAAAATTCATTCTTCAGTTTTAGAGAACACAAACTTGTCCCAGGTACTTTTCAGGTAGGGGATCATTTTCCCCTATATAGTTTGGAGACCATCCACCTGGGATCAGTATTTTTCTCCCTGTATTACTTGCCCTTGCCTAGGTAGGCACTTAGATCCCTGAGCTATCTCCTTGGCCCTGTCTGATTAGTAATAAGTTTGGGCCTATTTTTATATACTTCTTAGAGCTAAAGTACTGACATATCCTTTGCCATTTTCTATAATATATTTAGTGTTGGAGGAATCTGTAAATATGAATATAGTTAAATATTGGGATTTTGTGCGCTTAAAAATTATAAATATCTTCTCATAATCTTTCATCCACTTATAAATTTTGTTTATTGTCTTTTTCAAAATGCAAATCCTTAATATTTTTGCAGGATACATTCCTAAGCTAATTTGCCTTATACTAGTATCTTCGTTCTCTCTGATATCTAAAAGAGCCTTTTTCTTATGATCACTTAGGGTAGGCTACTCTGCCTTCCCACACAAAGTGCAAGAATTTATCTACAAACTTATTGATAAAAGAGTCATATGAGCTATTATCTATGAATAAAAATAATGCCTTTTTACCTTCAGTAGAAATGCCTGCTTTGTTTTTACCCAGAGGGTTGTGTAAACATACTTGGTAATTATAGAAAAGGGGATGAACAAGACCGAGCTCCTCCCATGCCTTCAGTGGTTAGGAATCACATTTTCCAGGCAGAGTATTTAAGCTGAGAAGGCAATGGCTGTCTGTAGCTTCAGTGAAATGCCAAGACTGGGAATTTCCGGAAGTTTCATAAGTTGTATAAAACACTTCTGTCCCTAAGGCTCAGCGAGAGTTATTCACATGATGACCAGGGTTGCTTATTCAAACAGTGTGATCGTGGGCTGAGGATACAGCTCAGCAGCTCAGCATCTGCCTGGCAAGTGCAGGGCCCTAAATTTGATTCCCAGCACCGAAAGAAAAAACAGAACGTAGGAACTCTTGAAATGTAATCTGTAAAATGAAAATGGAACAATAAAAGCAGTTGGGGGCTGGCCAAATAGCTCAGTGGATAAAAGCGCCTGCAAGCAGGCACCGGGGCTGGGGTTTGATCCTGGGCCTGCCAAGCTGGTCCTGCCCCTAGGGCACACTGAGATAGCAGCTGAGATTGGGCTGTAATCCCAGCTCTTGAAAATAGGCCAATCACTATGTCCGATCTAGTAGTGAGACCCTGAACACCCTATAGACCCTTCCCTAAAATGCAAGGGTAAATAAATAAATAAAAGCAGTTGCTTCTTTCCTCTGGAAGAGTTTTTGCTGCAAATAATAAATAAATAAATAAGACGAGAGGACACAAAGTATGTTTCCTAAACTTGTTGAGAAACCCACAGATGAGGTCGACCTAAATCAAGCTGGGTCCAAGCCTCCAGGGCAAATGTTCAAGCTAAGCTAGCATCTGTCAGCCGGAGCTCAGCCTCACTGTGACCCTAAGACATTGTTTTTCTAGGCACTATTTTGTTTGCAGTGTAAAAATGACTTCATAAAACGAGTGGAAATGCATCCTCCTTTTCTACTTTCTGAAAAGTAACAGATAAGAATTATTTAATTCTTTAAAGGTTTGATAGAATTCAGTGGAAGGACCTGGACCTACAGTTTATTTTTATTTTTATTGTTATTTTTATTTTTTTAAGTTTTTTTTTAGTTTCTCTTAAATCTCATTTATTTGTTTGTGTTATGGCCGGCTCAGCCCGCCCTGGGGTGGGGGTGCGCAGCATGTGGTGCCAGGGATCGAGGAGCGGTCGCAGCGCTTCCTTAACTTTCCTCCGCAGGCACTTTAGACCACTGAGCCATCTCGCTGGCCCTAATGGAAGGGATTTTTTTGTTTTTGTTTTGCAGAACCGGGGATTGAACTCAGGCCCTTGTGCTTGCCAGGCAAGTGCTTATTCTACTGAGCTATCTCCTCAGCCTGTACAGTTTATTCTGAAAGGTTTTGAACTGTGAATTAAGTTCCCTTATAGTTAGTTCAAATTCTCTATTCACATGGGATGAAATGTAGCAATTCTTATGTTTTAAAGAAGTGCTCTTTTTCATATAAGTTGTAAAATGCATGTGTGAAATTGCATGTATTATGTGTATTTCCTTTTATCCTGTCATAACCACAAAGTCTATAGTTACATCCCCTCTTTTTTTGTTGTGGTGGTGTTGGTACAATAATTCAGACTCCTACTGATCCTCCTGGTTTTGGCCTCCCCAGAAGCTGGGATTACAGGCGTGCACCACCGCTCCTGGTCTCCATTGTCGGATCAGCGCCCCCGAGAGGCAGGGCCTGGGAGGCATGTGGTACCAGCGATCGAACCCTAGCCCTTGCGCTTGCCTAAGCAGGCACTTAGTCCACTGAGCTATCTTGCCTTCCTACTCTGTTCTTAATTTTGGCAATTAATATCTTTTTCCTATTTTCTTTGTAAGTCTTGCTAAAAGCTATTTAATTTTGTTCATTTTTCAACAACCTGGCTTTTTGCTTTTTTGATTTTCTCTACCAATTTTGTTTTCTTCAATTCAGTTGTTTCTTCTCCTCTGTTTTTTTTTTTTTTTTTTTTTTTTTTTTTTTTTTTTTTTTTTTTTTTTTTTTTTTTTTTTTTTTTTTTTTTTTTTTTTTTTTTTTTTTTTTTTTTTTT